>CM062297.1:526896348-526986772 GCA_031216915.1 Pictodentalium vernedei | reverse complement strand
ATTCACCGTGGATCATTTTTTGTAAGTAATAAGGGTATTCAAAAAAACAAGCGTTAACCCTTTTTGAGCTGGTTAAACTGCAACACCCTTCAAAAAGCTAAAAAAATTCCCGTTTTCTCTGTATTTCTCTAAACGAGTCTTGTAGATTTTCCTGAAAAATTAGCCACGCGCAGGTCCTGGTGTGACAATAGAAGCTGCATGGACAAAATACTCTGGTGAGCATTTGTTAACCCTTCATGGGCTGCTAAAAGTCAAAACTGTGATAAAATGGACTGTTTTTGGACACCAACAGCACCCAATGGGTAAGCCACAAAGAAAAGTGCTTTCTTTTATCGTAGGTAACATTTATAAGAAACAATTTTGTAGGTAGCAAAGACATTCAAAAGTCGAAGTCTTAACCCATTTTGGACAGGCTAAAGAGAGATATCCTTAAAAGCTTAAAATTCCCATTTTCTATGGATTTCTCAAAACACATTTTGATTTTCAAGAAAAAATTGGCTATTCGCAGGTCTTTGTGTGACATTACAAGTTGCAATGAACAAAATATTCCGGTGAGCGTTTATTACCCTCTACAGGCTGCCAAGCATTGTAATTTTGTTAAAATGGGCTGTTTTCGGACACGCACAGCACCCAATGTATACCCAAGAGATAAATATTATAAATTTAAAATAACTTGTACATTTTTTATACTTACCAATGGCCCAGACTTAACTCAAAAATATCGAGGGCCAAACACAAATTTTGACACACCCCCACCCCCCCCCCCCCCCCCCCCCCCATCCCTAAAATTTGCATGCAAAACCGAAAATTAGAAGTCCTAACTGGCCCTCCATACATTTACTCTCCGCGTATGCGTCAGGAAGTGACCAGAATTGGCGCCAACATCATTCTTTGTAAAAGAGAGTATTACATAATAATTCAGCGGGGAGGTATGAGTGTCCACTCATGGGAGGGCCATCTCCATCTGGGCCATTGGTAAGTATAAAAAATATACAAATTATTTTAAATTTATAATATTTTTCTACTATAACCCAATGGCCCAGACATAGCTGAATCGTAAAAAGGTGGAGGGCTAGGACTTCCGAAATAGTAGATCCATGATGAAAGGAAATTAGAATAATTAGGAATTACATGTATGTCTCTCTATACAGTAATAGAGACATATCCTAAATAAGAAGCCCAATTTAAGTAATTCCTTATTCTAAGCATGAAGGCAATGCTAATTAGGATGTAACGAGTTCCCAATTTTTAAGGCTAGTCCGGAATAAACCCCAAAAAGTCATATCGAAATCTCCTCACCTGCATTACTTAATCGTTCCTGTGCCAGTCAAAACTTCCCCTGAAAAAGAAGACCCTCTCCTGGAGGAAGCTTCTGGGGAGCATCCCATAACAGACACTTGAGAAAGCTGATTCAAGGTTTCTGTGACGACAGAGGTGCTACTAGTAGGATTAACGAAACTGTTTAATCTTAAACGTAATCTACTGAATCAAATGAATTGGAGGATACGCGTATCCTATCATCCATCCCCATGAATTCAGCAGAGCGTCAACTGCAAGCGCTCAATGGTCTGGGCATGGCGACACAAATGACAGTAACTAATTGTTCCGGTGCATCGCAAACTGAACTATCATGGGGCGATCCCACTGCTAGCAAAACTGTCTAAATACTCACTTGTTGAGCGTCCAATGCAAATGCAACAGGTCACTTTTGCGAGGAGCGAGTCTGCTAGTATGTTCAGACGACCCGGTATATGACGGATAGAGAGATGAAAATGATGATACATGACAAAATAGAAAGATCTTCTCCGTTAGTTGGCATAACGGAAATGAGTGGGTGCTGCCCTAGTTCCTGATGTACGCTACCACTATCAAGTTGTCCAACAATATCTGAACATGGGTGTCCGCTAATAATGTGAATCCACTGATGTAGCGCTAACAATATTGACATCATTCTTTGACGTTTATGTGTTTCTCCAGGAACTGAGGGTCCCAAGATCCCTGCATTTCGAGTCTGTCGAACTCAGGGTCGTGCCCCAAACTATTAACTCACATCAGTCATAATCACAAAAGTCGGATCTGGCAGCTGCAGCAGAACTCTCAGAGTTAACCACTGAATATCTGCCCAAATCTAGACCTTTTGTCTACTAGATCTGTTAAAACAATACTGGTCTTGAGCGAATGAGTTTTCACACTCCAGTTCTGGGTAAAGAATAACTGGAGGGGATGTGTGGGTAAGCAACCCATCGGAATAAGATCCGCAGCCGCTCCGCACAACCCCATCAGTCGCATAAAATCCCTCGCTGTTAATGCGTCTGAGTGTAGACAAAAGTGAGCATAACAAATGACAAATTTTGTTCTGGGTAAAGGCAGACGAACCAGATTGTTGTGACATTACAGAGTTCATTATTCGAGTGAACGCCCAGGGTGCTACATTGAGACCGAAGCACATCACTCGGAACTGAAATACTATCCCTTGGCTGACGTACCGAAGTTACTTTCTGAATGCCGGCTATACCAGGACATGAAAGAACGGATCCTTAGATCTATGCTTGCCACCTAGTCGAGCACTTGAACGCTCGCTTTTACCGACTGAATGATTACCATAAAAAAACTTTTACAGCCATGATAAACTTGCTATCCAGCTCCAGTCTATTATCGGTCGGAACAAGCTCTCTGGCTTCGGTATGACTAACAGGTGACTGTAGAATCCTAGAGAATCTTGATTCTCGATGACCTCTATTACTTTCATTGTCAAGAGAACCTTTACCTCCGATTGGAGAGACTCTTATGTAAGGACACAGACATCAAGTTAGTAGTGGTTTCTCTCGGAAAGATAGTATTAGGCTGTCCGAGACCAAACTTCTCGCCTACTGGTCTTCCATAATAGTTATCCAGTTTGCTGCGAATCTTGATAACCACCTGCCACTGCTAAGCAATAAAGGTCCTAACCCTCACCTGTAGCACCTGCGAGGACTATGGAGGGAGAAACTACGTTCCCCTTGCAAAGAGCCTCGAGCCACCGACTCAGGGGCATCTGACCGGTAGTCTCGATCAGACCAACGCCCCCTATCCAAGTCGCTGTATTGACAATACCTAGAGTAATTATAGGAGAGTTACCTATACCCCTCGTGAGGAGTCCTTTCTAGACGATTTTCTGTCTAGGACGTCCTTCCTTACTCTTTTCTGCTATACCCTCGTGAGGAGTACATTTTTGACGATTTTCAGTATAGGATGTCCTCCCTTACTCTTTTCTGCTGTTGCGGGTCGATTAGACGCCAACTTAAGGAGCAGAGTATTGATACTTTCTTTGTCGCTTGGTCATAAACCAACGAAAGCTTATCGTCAAAAACTTAGTGTCCTGAAACCGGAGTGACCCAAAGAGAGTTTTTCACCTTATCATCTATTAAAGATGACAACGCAAGGGCTCCGCCACGTCTGATTACCTCCAAATTAGGCACTGTTATACGTGATAAATATAACAGCCCTGGAAAGGCCTCTTAAAGAGGTACAAACGTCCTCAAATTACTTTCTGTAGAGACACTGCACCACAGTTCTTAAAGGTGATCTGCGTAAGACAGTGATTCTAAATTCGCTCTGAATGAAGAAATTGCCATCTCAATTGTGTCCGAGCGAATAGTGAATGACGAAGGTTAAGGTCATAACTAGGTCCTTAGCTTGCTCATCCAAACGCAGAGGAACTCTCTATACATCTTCCCCGACCGCTATAAATGAATGTAGTTCAACAATTGGTAAAATTATGGAAGATGATGACAAGAAACCGCTCTACTTCTTCCCACTGAAAAGTTGAATATGGCGTCGTCTAAATGACCGAAGGCTTGCGACACCTGTCTAGACTTAACCGGAAAAGACATGACCTCCTCTTTTTCCGGACGAAGTCAGCGCCCAACAACGCTAGCTGTTTCTTCATA
Source organism: Pictodentalium vernedei (assembly GCA_031216915.1). NCBI lineage: Eukaryota > Metazoa > Mollusca > Scaphopoda > Dentaliida > Dentaliidae > Pictodentalium > Pictodentalium vernedei. Next base: position 526,982,843 of record CM062297.1, on the reverse strand, counting down.
GTAGTCGCAGCATTCTGATTTGCTGGAACAAATTCAGGGTAGTGTTGATGGATTAAATCCATCGCAACCATGTGTTGTTCCGAAAAGAAAGGGTAACCTTCCTCTATCCCTTTCACCATCTGTCTTGAACCAGTTGAAAATCACGGTCAGCGGCATCTGAACTTGCAGATGACTGGACTGACCCAGCACCATCCGACACCTCAGGTTCTGAGACTGCCGTTGGCTGCTTCTGCACCTGCTGGGATGCTGCGATGAGCTGCGCAATCTGCGAAGCAAGTCCGTAACGGAGGCCTGAAGAGCAGCGGTCTTCAGTTCCTGACTGTTGGCTGCTCCCGGGACGGTGTGTCCGAGACAGCTCTTTTCTCCGGACGTCCCGATAAATGAGGCCTCGTCTCCTTAGCTACTGAATAGTGCTACTTTCAAGCAGTCACAGCATTCCGATTCTCAGGAATGAACTCAGGGAAGTATTGATGCATTAGATCCATCGCAACCCTGTGTTCTTCTGAAAGGGAAGGGTAATTCTCCTCCAAATCCCTTTCACCATCTGACTGAATCAGATTAGACTCACGGTCATTGGAACCTGAACGCGCAAATGACTGGACTGACCCAGCACCATCCGACAGCGCAGGTTTTGAGACAGTCGTCGGCTGCACTTTCTGGGATGCTGCAATGAGCTGCACAATCTGCGACAGCAAGTCCGTTACGGATGCCTGAGGTGCTGCGGTCTTCTGTTGCTTGGCCGCCGGCTGCTCCTGGGACAGTGTGTCAGAGATGGCTCTTTTCTGCAGACGGCCCGAGGAATGAAGCCTCGTCTCCTTGGATACTGGATGGAGTGACTCCTTTGACGAAGAGAGGACCTTTCTCGGAGATGCAGGCAGGCTGGATATCAGAAGTCACGTAGCCAAGGTGAGGGCATGTGTGCTTGGTAGACGCTGAAGAAAAAGCCGTAACTAAAGCTGACCCCGGCTGTAAACTGAACGGAGCGTCCCGGAAGGAGGCGTAGACGTATGATCCGACTGACGCAAGTTCCGAACCACAACATCTGGCCCCAGATGATGTTCTGAAAGAGAGGGAGCTCTCTCGCTCGCGGTCCTTCAGACCTCGACGAGCTTCCCACTGAACTTGCCGGCTTCTTCCTCTCCGTCGATGCAGGGTGAGCCTGCTTTTATTTTGCAGCGCTCGCTCTACCCTTTCTACTTTCCTTGACCGCAACGGACACACCTGGCGTTACAGTACCCACGGACGAAGTAACCGCTTCACCAGTCGAGCTAGCAGGCGACAGTGTTGCCCTGTCTAATATTTAAGAGCACTTTTGCCACTAGCTCTGTTTGACTATCTAAATGCAACGGCGGATACACACTCTCTGACAGGGTCACGTAAACATCACCATGTTCTTGTTCCTCTGTTTGACTATCTAAATGCAACAACGGATGCACACTCTCCGACAGCGTCACATAAACATCACCATGTTCTTGTTCCTCTGTAAATAGAAACTAAACAAGAGGCCCCAGGGGGCCTGAGGGCGTTCACCTGATATGGTAGCCTAAATATCAACCCAGAGAATTGATTTCCACAAGTTGCATCTGCTCCTCCTAAGAAAAGCTGAAACCAAATATCCAAATATTCTGACCAGTGGATCTAAAAAAAGATTTTTAAAGAATATTCCTCATACTGAACTAAGTCATAATTCGGGCTCCCATATATGAACCCAGGGACTTGGCTTTAACAAACCTGAATCTTACACCACTAAGGATTCTGCACACCAAATATCAAAACATTCCGACTGCTGGATCTGAAGAAGAAGATTTTTAAAGAAAATTCCTCATTTTGAACCAAGTTACAATTCTAGCTCCCACAATCAGCCCAAATATGGACCTAGGGACATGGCTTGAACAAACTTGAATCTTACCCCCCTAAGGATGCTGCATAAAAAATATCAAAAGCATTCATCTGCTGGATCTGAAGATTTTAAAAGAAAATTCCTCATTTTGAACTAAGTTGTCATTCAGGCTCCCATAGTGAGCCCAAATATGAACCAAGGGACTTGGCTTGAACAAACTTGAATCTCGGCCCCAAAGGTTGCTCCATGCCAAATATCAAAACATTCCAACTGCTGAATCTGAAGAAGAACATTTTTAAAGAAAAATTCCTCATATTGACTACATATGGACCCATGGACTTGGCTTTAACACACTTGAATCCCCCTCTCCACCCCCCCCCAAGGATGCTACTCACCACATATCAAACCATTCGGACTGCTGGATCTGAAGAAGATTTTTTAAGAAAATTCCTCATTTCGAACAAAGTTACAATTCAAGCTCCCACAGTGAGCCCAAATATGGACCTAGGGACATGGCTTGAACAAACTTGAATCTCACCCCCCTAAGGATGCTGCATACCAAATATCACAAGATTCTGCCTGCTGGATCTTGAGAAGAAGATTTTCAAAGAAATTTGCCTGAAATGCACTAAGTTCGAATTTGGGCTTCTATCGTGAGCCCAAATATGAATCCAGGTGGCCGATTTGAACAAACTGGAATCAGATCCACCCCACAATGTTGCATACCAAATATCAAAAGATTCTGCCTGCAGGATCTGGAGAAGAAGATTTTTGAAGAAATTTGCCTGAAATGCACTAAGTTCAAATTCGAGCTTCTATAGTGAGCCCAAATATGAATCTAGGGAGCCGATTTGATCAAAATGGAATCAGATCCACCCCACAATGTTGCATACCAAATATCAAAAGATTCTGCCTGCTGGATCTGGAGAAGAAGATTTTTTAAGAAATTTGCCTGAAATGCACTAAGTTCAAATTTGGGCTCCTATACTGAGCCCAAATATAAACCCAGGGAGCCGATCTGAACAAACTTGAATCAGATCCACCCTCCAATGTTGCATACCAAATATCAAAAGATTCTGCCTGCTGGATCTGGAGAAGAAGATTTTTTAATGTTTTTCCCATTGCCTACAGTGTTAAAAAGTGCTGACTCAGCACTTTTTCAAAGTCCCGAAACTGTACCCTATGATATTTATTTATTTATTTATTTATTGATGTTTAAGGTCACATATTTATGCACAATGGCTAATCATGACCGTGACAGTTTTACAGGTGGAGGAAGCCGGAGTACCCGGAGAGAACCACCGAGCAACGACGAGCAGCTGCCAGCTCCCCAACATCGTAACTCCGCACTGCGGCACAGGCAGGGTTAGATTGGTTGAAGACATGCGTACCATCGACGTGCAGTACGCCTTAGTACATGGCGTCATCGTGCCCCCACGCGGGCAATGGAGATGAAGTGTCTTGCCCAAGGACACAACGCGGTTGCCGCAGGTGGGATTCGAACCGAGGACCTCTCGGCTTGCAGCCTGCACCTCTACCTACTGAGCCACCGCGCTCCCGTACCCTATGATAAAACCGATGGCAATTTTTTTTTACCAATTCTTTCTGTTGGTCCTAAGGAAGCTTCACACCAAATAAAAATTCTCGGTGCCGTGCAGTTTTGGAGATAAGGGCGGTTTTAATTTTTTTCTATTTTTAGCTCCTGCGGTTCCCATGGGGCTACGGGAAAAAAAAAATCAGCATAAATTAGGTACTTATGACCCAATAAGCCCTCACATAAAATTTGGTTCAAATCAGCCTCTCGGTTTGGAAAATAGAAATTTCGGACGGGGCCAAAAATTTTGCCCCTCCCATAACAACCACAAGTATAGCCCCACAAACTTCTCTTGAACAAATCTGAGTCTACACCTCAAAAGGAAGCTGCACACCACATATCAAGTCTCTGCTACTGCTGGTTCATGAGAAGAAGATTTTTTAAAATTTCAGCACACTTTTTGGGTGTGGCCCTACCCACGGGCGGGGCAACTTGATTTGAACAAAATCAAATTGCGATGTCATAACAAACTATTATCTCAAATATCAATTAAATTGGTTCAGCGGTTTGGGAGGAGAAGACGCAAACACCATGTTCACGGACGACGGACGGCAGACGGTGAGTGATCACTATAGCTCTCCTGACTGAAAGTCAGGTGAGCTAAAAACTAGAGTGACTTTTTGGTGAGAGGACCGGCATGGCCTCTCGCCGCGAGAGGACTGGCAGTGACCTCTCGCCTCTAACAACGAACCGCGACAACTATCTCCCAACGTTTGTCATCCCATCCGACACATGTTGAGCAAGAATTAGTGGAAGTACATGGACTACAAGCAAGGCAACCAACATGTACATCAGAGGAAAGGCTTCCTCGCCTTGCATTTGAGCAATATGCTTTCATAATGAAGCAAACTAAGTCGATTGTACTCCCACCAACTCCACATTAAATATTAGAAAAGATGCATAACAAATAACATTCAAAATATAAATCGAAAAATAACTTAAACAAAAAAAATTTTTCCAAAAAATTTTGACAAGAGCCCAAGTCCCCAAAGGGAATGGTGTGCCCAAATGTATCCCGATAGAGCCTAAGTGTGGACAAAAATTATTTTACTATCCAAAAAATTAATTGCTACACTAACGGAATATTTAATGTATCTTGCAAAACTCCTACCATAATAATAAATAGGAAACTACATATACAAATATAGCGTTGTCAATGTAAATGTCAGAATGAAAACCGGAAACAAGACCCCAGGCAACACGGCCCAAAGTCAGTAACAGATTTTGAACTATCCGATGTAAAGGAAGATCTTCACCAGAAGAAAAAATGATACATCGGATGTATGACGCATGACAAAAATGCCTAAACGCCCCTAGGGTGAGGAGGTAACCATGGGGATATACAGAATAAACATTCTGTGTAACATGTCAAACTCCCAAGAAATTTTATAAAAAAAAATTTCAATAAAACAAGCCAAAAGCTTGGGAGTTTAACTGTGGGGCTTCAAGGAAGGATAGGGAAGGAACACTTAACAAACGGTGGAAAAATCATTAGCAACTAGAAAGTGTTTTAGCACACTAAAACATATGTCTCCCCTTCCTTTTGAGGTCAGAGGTCAAGGTCACATGCAGCTCATCAAGGTAGCGGACATGCGGTTTCATGGTGACACATCCACATGTCAAAAAAAAAAAATTCTGGCCTGGACAATTACTCCCTATTTAAAGTACATAAATTTGACCTTGAGGTCAAGGTCACATGAAGGTCATGATAACATGTGGTCTCATTGTGATACATCCACATGCCAATCATCTAAGTCCTAGATCAAAAAACAAAAAAGTTCTGATCTGGACAATTGTTCCCTATTTGAAGTACATAAATTTGACCTTGAGGTCAGAGGTCAAGGTCACATGCAGTTCTTCAAGGTAGCGGACATGCGGTTTCATGCTGACACATCCACATGTCCAAAAAAAAAATCTGGTCTGGACAATTACTCCCTATTTAAAGTACATAAATTTGACCTTGAGGTCAAGGTCACATGAAGGTCATGATTACATGTGACATGCAGTCTAATTGCGATACATCCACATGTCAAATATCTAAGTCCTAGGTCAAAAAAAAAAAAGTTCTGGTCTGGATAATTACTCCCTATTTGAAGTACATAAATTTGACCTTGAGGTCAAGGTCACATGAAGGTCACGACATGCGGTCTCATGGTGACACATCCACATGTCAAATAACCAAGTCCTAGGTCAAAAAACAAAAAAATTCTGGTCTGCACAATTACTCCCTATTTGAAGTACATAAATTTGACCTTGAGGTCAAGGTCACATGAAGGTCACAACATGCGGTCTCATGGTGACACATCCACATGTCACATAACCAAGTCCTAGGTCAAAAAAAAAAATAAATTCTGGTCTGGACAATTACTCCCTATTTGAAGTACATAAATTTGACCTTGAGCTCAAGGTCACATAAAGGTCACGACATGCGGTCTCATGGTGACATATCCACATGTCAAATAACCAAGTCATAGGTCAAAAAAACAAAAAAATTCTGGTCTGGACAATTACTCCCTATTTGAAGTACATAAATTTGACCTTGAGGTCAAGGTCACATGAAGGTCACAACATGCGGTCTCATGGTGACACATCCACATGTCAAATAACCAAGTCCAAGATCAAAAAACAAAAAAAATTCTGGTCTGGACAATTACTCCCTATTTGAAGTACATAAATTTGACCTTGAGTCAAGGTCACATGAAGGTCACAATGGTATGCGACACACCGGCTCATGGTGATACATCCACGTGCCAAATATCTAAGGCCTGGCTCAAAAGACATACAAGTTTTGGTCGGGACAAAGTTTCCTTGAAAAAAGCACAAATCTGACCTTCAGATCAAAGGTCAAAGTCACATGAAGGTCACAATGGTACGCTACACACCGGCTCATGGTGATACATTCACATGCCAAATATCTAAAGCCTGACTCGAAATACAAAAAAATTCTGGTCCAGACAGTTTACCTTAAACAAGAGGCCCCAAGGGGCCTGAGGGCGCTCACCTGACATGGTAGTCTAAATATCAACCCAGAGAATTGATTTCAACAAGTTGCATTTGCTCCTCCTAAGAAAAGCTTATACCAAATATCCAAAGATTCTGACCAGTGGATCTAAAAAAAAAAGAAGATTTTAAAAGAATATTCCTCATATTGATAAGTTGATAAGTTATAATTCGGGCTCCCAGAGGGAGCCCATATATGAACCCAGGGACTTGGCTTTAACTAACTTGAATCTCGCCCCCCTAAGGATGCTGCACACCAAATATCAAATCATTCCGACTGCTGGATCTGAAGAAGAAGATTTTTAAAGAAAATTCCTCATTTTGAACTAAGTTACAATTCAAGCTCCCACAGTGAGTCCAAATATGGACATAGGGATATGGCTTGAACAAACTTGAATCTCACCCCCCTAAGGATGCTGCATATGAAATATCAAAACATTCCAACTGCTGGATCTGAAGAAGATTTTTAAAGAAAATTCCTCATTTTGAACTAAGTTATACTTCGGGCTACCACAGTGAGCCCAAATATGAACCCAGGGACTTAGCTTGAACAAACTTGAATCTCACCCCCCTAAGCATGGCGCATACCCAATATCAAAAGATTCTGCCTGCTGGATCTTGAGAAGATTTTCAAAGAAATTTGCCTGAAATGCACTAAGTTCGAATTCGGACTTCTATAGTGAGCCCAAAGATGAATCTAGGGAGCCGATCTGAACAAACTTGAATCAGATCCACCCCACAATGTTGCATACCAAATATCAAAAGATTCTGCCTGCTGAATCTGGAGAAGAAGATTTTTTAAAAAATTTGCCTGAAATGCACTAAGTTCGAATTCGGGCTTCTATAGAGAGCCCAAATATGAATCCAGGGAGCCGATTTGAACAAACTTGAATCAGATCCACCCCTCAATGTTGCATACCAAATATCAAAAGATTCTGCCTGCCCGATCTGGAGAAGAAGATTTTTTAAGAAATTTGCCTGAAATGCACTAAGTTCGAATTCGAACTGCTGTACTGAGCCCAAATTTAAACCAGGGGGCCGATTTGAACAAACTTCAATCAGACCCACCCCACAATGTTGCATACCAAATATCAAAAGATTCTGCCTGCTGGATCTGGAGAAGATTTTTTAAGAAATTTGCCTGAAATGCACTAAGTTCGAATTCGGGCTTCTATAGTGAGCCCAAATATGAATCCAGGGGGCCGATTTGAACAAACTTGAATCAGATCCACCCCACAATGTTGCATACCAAATATCAAAAGATTCTGCGTGCTGGATCTGGAGAAGAAGATTTTTGAAGAAATTTGCCTGAAATGCTCTAAGTTCGAATTCTGGCTTCTATAGTGAGCCCAAATATGAATCCAGGGAGCCGATTTGAACAAACTTCAAACAGAACCACCCCACAATGTTGCATACCAAATATCAAAAGATTCTGTCTGCTGGATCTGGAGAAGAAGATTTTTTAAGAAATTTGCCTGAAATGCACTAAGTTCGAAATAGGGCTCCTATACTGAGCCCAAATATGAGCCCAGGGGGCCGATTTGAACAAACTTGAATCAGATCCACCCCACAATGTTGCATACGAAATATCAAAAGATTCTGCCTGCTGGATCTGAAGAAGATTTTTTAATGTTTTTCCCATTGCCTACAGTGTTAAAAAGTGCTGACTCAGCACTTTTTCAAAGTCCCGAAACTGTACCCTATGATAAAACCGATGGCAGTTTTTTTTTACCAATCCTTTCTGTTGGTCCTAAGGAAGCTGCACACCAAATAAAAATTCTCAGTGCCGTGCAGTTTTGGAGATATGGGCGTTTTAAATTTTTTCTATTTTTAGCTCCTGCGGTTCCCACGGGGCTGCGGGAAATTTTTTTTTTGCATAAATCAAGTACTCATGACCCAATAAGCCCTCACATAAAATTTGGTTCAAATCAGCCTCTCGGTTTGGAAAACAGAAATTTTGGGCGGGGCAAAAAATTTTGCCCCTCCCATAATGACGCCAAGTATAGCCCCACAAACTTCTCTTGCACAAATCTGAGTCTACACCTCAAAAGGAAGCTGCACACCAAATATCAAGTCTCTGCTACTGCTGGTTCATGAGAAGAAGATTTACAAAGATTTTGGTGCCCCTTGGGGGCGCGGCACCACCCAGGAGGAGGGGCAACTTCATTTGAACAAATCTGAATTGGCATTAGGTAATAAACATTTAGCCAACATTTGAATAAAATTGGGCTAGTGGTTTAGGAGGAGAAGTCGATAATGTAAAGTTAACGCCGGACGGACGACGACGGACAGAAAGTGATTAGTAAAGCTCCCCTTGAGCTTCGCTCAGGTGAGCTAAAAAGCGCATAAATCTGACCTTCAGGTCAATGGTCAAGGTCACATGAAGGTCACTATGGCACACTGCACACCGGTTCATGGTGATACATCCACATGCCAAGTATCTAAGGTGTAGGTCAAAAGACAGAAAAGTTATGGCCCGGACAAAGTTTGTATGAGAAGAAGAAGAAGAAAAAGAAGGAGGAGGAGAAGAAGAAGAATATGCACTAAAACAATATGTCTCCCTTCTGGGAAGGGGAAACATAATAATGATGACGTCAGGCCCATGTCCCAAAATTGGGGAACATGAAATAATTTTTATATAAATTTTATAAAGTCACAGCCCTGAACGTTTCAAACCACAGTTTCTTCCTTCCTTCATCCTGTTGTGTCCTTGGATCCACCAAATTAACTATTGATTTTTGTCTGGCATCATTAAAACTGATATTTAAAAGCACAGATGTCAGTCTGTTGTTATCTGACTGAGGGCAAAACAAAGAATGATGTTGGCGCCAATTCCGTTCACTTCCTGGCGTCTGCGCATGCACAGAGAGTAAATGTATGGTGGGCCAGTTAGGACTTCTAATTTTTGGTTTTGCATGCAAATTTTGGGGATTGAGGGGTCAAAATTTGTGTTTTGTGAAGATCGGTTCATAAATACAACCTCCAGCCCTAGCCGTATTGGCATTTGCACTTACAGTAAATCAAAGTTCATCTAATTTGCAAAATTTTTGCACGAGAAAAAACCTGTATTATATGTGATGTATTCCATGTTACTCAACATTCATACAAAAATTTATTTAAATCAGAACTTTCATACAAAAGTTCTGTACAAAAAACTGATTGCACTAATTATGGTACAAAATGGCTGCTGGCAGCCATCTTGAATTTCGGACTGCACCCAGAAACACTCGTTCTCGTCCCACGGTGATAACAAAGGTACCCAAGAAGTTTCATAAAGATCGGTTCATAAATACGGCCTCTAGCCCGAGCCGTATTGAATTGTTGATGGACAGACGGTCAGAAGGACGACTGGCCATGGCATAAGCTCAAATTTGACTTACGTCAAAATTGAGCTAATAACCCAATGGCCCAGACTAGCTGAATCGAAAAAGGTGGAGGGCCTAGGACTTCAGAATTAGTAGATCAATATAGTTCCAATCATGTAATCCAAGGTGAAAGGAAATTATAATTATTAGGAATTACATGTATGTCTCTCTATACAGAAAGAGGAGACATATCCTAAATAAAGAGCCCAATTATTTATATTTATTTATTGGTGTTTAAGGTCACATATTTCTGCACAATGGCTAATCATGACCTTGACAGTTTTACGGGTGGAGGAAGCTGGAGTACCCCGGCCACGGCGACAACCACCGAGTAATGGCGAGCAACTGTCAGCTCCCCAACATACTAACTCCACACAAGCAGGGTTAGCACTGGTTGAAGACAGTGCACCATCGACGTGCAGTACGCCTTAGTACACAATGTCACCATGCCTCCACGTGGGCAATGGGGGTGAAGTGTCTTGCCCAAGGACACAACGCGGTTGACACAGGTGGGATTCGAACCAAGGACCTCTTGGCTTGCAGCCTGCATCTCTACCCACTGAGCCACCATGCCCCCAAGGAGCCCAATTAAGTAATTCCTTATTCTAAGCATGAAGACTATGCTAATTGGGATGCAACAAGTTCCCAATTTTTAAGGCTAGTCTGGACGAAGCCCCAAAAAATTAGGATGGCGTATCTGAGAATGAGAGAAAATCCCCCACAAACATACGCCATACATAATAAAACTCCAGCTGTACGCAGGATATAATTACAGACAAAACAGCTTCCTTCATAGCTACATACCTATCAAGCCAGAGGAGAGGTAAAAATCCCCCCCCCCCCCACACCCCCTTTCTTTTGAAGGAATCTTCAAAAAGAAAGAGGGAAGCACTCTGGAATCAGTAAAAGTGGTACCAAAAAACATAAATATTCATCGAATAGGCACTCAGGTATTAATTTATAATTAACAAGTGCAACGCCGATTGCAGGCGATCAGACTCTAGTCCCCTACGGTGGATGGTCTGTTCTATAAAACATGCAAAATATTTTTTAGGCCTGTTGGACATTTAAATTAAAGTGTCAATGACACTGTAGCTCAATTTGTCAATACATGTATATGTACAGTATGTGACACAGCAATGACAAACATCTAGGTAATGACCTGATAAAGGTACATATAAAGTATTGTAACGGTCTGTACATAAAAACTGACCGTAGCCTGTAACAAATGTATAGGTAAAGTATAGTGATGAGCCAATATGGGTGTTATCGGTATTGCCGATATCCGATATTTCAATTCAATATCGGACCGATACCGATATTAGTTTTTGTGGCGACACAAGCTTGTGTATAAATATGATGACATTCAGACAGGACTAACGAGACATGGGGTTGTTCAGCAGTCAGGGTAACTCGACACGCGTCCCGGGTGGATCTCAACGTAACGTACATCTGTGATGATGTATCAAATTCAATATCATTTCCGAACTGACCCGTCAGTGAGCCCAGGCATGTGAAAAAATGGGGGTGGGCTTATCCACGAATGAGACTGAACGTAAAATGAAAACTTGACAAAGTTTCATGCGTTTGTTTTATTCATTTTTTCCATCGGAATCATCAATCATTCGAAAATACATTTCAGTAGAAAAACATCAACAAAATCAGCACGAAATATTAACAAAACATCAATGTTAACAAATGAGGTCAAAAGTTAAAAAATTTATAGTAATTTATATATTTTTTATACTTACCAATGACCCAGACTTAGCTGGTGCTAACTCCACAAAAACCAGGGCCAAACACAAATTTTGCCCCCCAATCCCCAAAATTTGCATCCAAAACAAAAAGAAATCATGTCCTAAAGGACCTCCATAGTACGACTCTACTGCGCATGCGCAGTGACGCAGTCGTCCCGAAATTGGCGCCAAATATCATTCTTACTGGCAGTGCCTGGTCAGCGCTATGTACTCAGCGGGGAGGCAAGAGTTCCCAATTCAGGGAGGGCCATCCCCGTCTGGGTCATTGGTAAGTATAAAAAATATATAAATTACTATAAATTTTTTAACATTTTTATACTGTACCAATGACCCAGACTTAGCTGAATAGTAAACAGGCTGGAGGGCCTAGGACATAGAGGAAAATCCAATAAGCTCAATTATAAAATAAAGAGGTAACCCCTTAAGGAGAAAAGGAGTATTAGACTTTACATGTATCTTTCTTATTTAATATTTAAATTAGAAAGATACACTACCCTTAATAATTGAGCACAATAACATTCATGTTCTCTATTAACATCCAGTATAACCCTTATACTAATTATTTTTAAAGCAAGCCAATAAATAAAGTAGTCCAGAGAATTGAGACTCTTTATAATCATTTAAAAGTGTCCGAGTATTGTATATTAAAGCCCGTTTGACACTTGACATATACAAATGCTTCACACCGAGCTACACTTTAAAAATAAGACATGAATGAAATTAAACATTAATATTACACTTTAAAACCATCCCGGAAGCGACTCAGAAATACTGTCTTGGAGGAGGCATTCCCTTGCTTTTCACTATAAAGCAGGTGACCTAAGGGAACACCCGCCCCCCCCCCCCCTTCCCCTTGCCCTGGGTCAGATAGCCCAGAGCGAAGAGGGCAGTCGGACGGAGTCACTGCCGGAACAGAAAGCCTGCATAACTATAGTTGCAACTGTTTAGTGGACGACATTCTGAGCAACAGATAACGGACCTAAACAATGCAGGTCTCCAGAAATGGACTCAATATTTCTGAGATAAAAATTAGTAAATGTGGATGGCTGAGACCAATAAGCAGCCTTCATAAATCTGTAATAGCAACACTATTAGCATAAGCCCAGGAAGTAGAAAGAGCTCTTACTTCATGAGCAGAAATCTTAAGCACAGACTGCTGAGAAGAAGATAAATCTTCATACGCAGTACGGATAGTTAATTGAATCCATCTAGCAATAGAATGGACTGAAATGTCCTTTCTATTAGGCATCAAAGACAGAAAGAAACGTTTCCGTCCCTTTCTGATGAACTGAGATCTCTGTTTATAGATACGTAGTGCTCTAACAGGACAGAGTAAAGGCCTACGCCCGTCTGAAGACGGAAGAGCCTTAATAACAATAGGTTCCGGATATTTATTAGGAGCCTGATTCTTAGCTAAAAAACCGACATTAGTAGTGAAGGAGATAGTGTTCCCAACACTACGATAATGAGAATCATCCACCGATAGTGCATGAAGCTCACTGACTCTTCTGGCAGAAGAGAAAGCTAAGAGAAAAGCTGTCTTATAAGATAAGAATTTGAAATCTACTGTCCCAAGAGGTTCAAATGGCTTTTCCTTCAATTTAAGGAGAACCCAAGCTAAATTCCACTTAGGAATTAATCTAAGAGTTCTGGGTCTATTTATCGAAAAGTTTCTAACCAATTTCGATAAAGAGACATTAGATCCAATTTGTAAACTATCATGATGTGCATAGGTATCAGATAACATAGATCTATAACCCTTTATAGTAACAGGTTGCAGTTTGATTTCGTCAAACAAGTATACTAGAAAGTTAGCAATGTCTGGTATAGAGGGATCAAATATATCAACAGAATGATCCCTACACCAACGACAGAAAACCTTCCACTTAGCCGCATAGTTTAGCGAAGAGGAGGTCCTCCTACAGTTAGAAATCGCGTCCACTGCTCGTCCTGTAAAGTGCTTGCCATGCAAGAAGGACCGCACAACGGAAAAACGTGAAGGTTGAGACCTTGCGGGTTGTGATGTAGTTGGCGCGATTTCCCCTGCCAAAGAAGATCCTCTCGTGGAGGGAGCTTCCGCGGTAGGTCCCACAACAGACACCTGAGTAGATTTATCCACGGTCTCTGTGGCGACAGAGATGCTACCAACAGAATCTTGCATTGAGATTGTTTTATCTTTAGCAATACTTGTTGAATTAACGGCGCTGGAGGATACGCATATCCTATCATTCCGTCCCAAGGGATCGACAGAGCGTCTACTGCAAATGCTCTTGGATCCGGACACGGGGACACATACGTTTGCAACTGATTGTTGAGATGTGTCGCAAATAAGTCTATCATTGGCCGTTCCCATTGGTAGCAAATCTGATTGAATACTTGTTTGTTGAGAGTCCACTACGACGGCAACAAGCGACCCTTTCGTGAAAGGGAGTCTGCTAGCACATTCAGACGACCCGGTATGTGACGGACCGAAAGAAGAACGTGATGTTCCAACGCAAACGGAAGGATTCTTTCCGTTAGATTGAACAACGGAACTGAATGAGTGCCTCCCTGATTCCGTATATACGCCACTACTGTCGTATTGTCGGATAGGATTTGGACATGAGCATCGTGAATAATGTCCATCCAGTGACGTAACGCAAGCCAAATTGACATCATTTCCTTGATGTTTATGTGCTTGCACAGGAATTGCGGATCCCAAAGACCCTGGCATCTCGAATCCGTTGGGATTAATGATGCACCCCAACCTGTTTGACTGGCATCCGTCATAATGGTAAAACTCGGATCCGGCAACTGCAGCGGAACTCCTTGAGTTAACCACTGAATGTTTGCCCAAGTCTGAATCTCTTGTTTCACTTGATCTGACAAGAGAACGTCTACATCGAGCGAATGAATTTTCACACTCCAATTCTGAGTCAGGAAAATTTGAAGAGGCCGTGTGCGTAGCCGTCCCATCGGAATGAGATCCGCGGCGGCTCCGCACAGACCTATCAGTCTCATAAATTCTCTCGCCGTGACTTTGTCTGTATTCAGACAATAGCGAGCGTAACAACTGACTAATTTCGCTCTGGTTAACGGCAGACGAACGAGATTGTTGTGCGTCTCGAAGCTCATTCCCAGATGAGTGAATGACTTGGACGGCACCAGATCCGACTTCTCCTCGTTTACTATGAAACCGAGACGTCGGAGCAATAGAAGAAGATTCTGAACATCGTTCTGAAGCGTTAACTCGTTGCCGTACCTCTGAAGAATGTCGTCCAGGTAGGCCGACGTTACCGCAGACGAATGAGCTCGGAAGTAGATCATTACCGAGTTCATTACCCGAGTGAAAGCCCAGGGTGCTAGATTCAATCCGAAGCACATGGCCCGGAACTGATACACCACTCCTAGGACTGCGAAGCGTAGATACTTTCGGAATGTCGAATGTACCATGACGTGAAAGTACGCATCTTTGAGATCTATGCTCGTTGCATAATCGTTCACCCGAATACTCGCTCTGACCGATCGAATCGTCTCCATATAAAACTTCGGAGCGACGATCAGCTTGTTTATCCAGCTCAAATCTATGACTGGACGGAACGAGCCGTCTGGTTTCGGAACCAGAAACAGATGGCTGTAGAATCCCAGCGATTCCTGGTTTTCTACGACCTCTACCGCGTTCTTCATTAAAAGAGACTGCACCTCTGATAGCAGAGCGTCTCTTTTCTGAGGGTTTGACGGAAGATGAGTCCACTTTGGACTTCGAGTTAATGGAGGCTTTCGTTTGAAGGATATCTTTAGACCTTCCGAAGTCACTCCTCTCACCCACGGGTCGTCCGTAATCGACGCCCACTCTTGAGAAAAACTCGACAACCTTCCGCCAACCGGAACGCGATAGAGGTTTAAGCCATCACCTCCTGGATCTGCGAGGCCTGCGGTAGGAGAAACCACGTCTTCCACGACCCGCACCTCGCCTCGTCGACCTCGGGGCGTCCGACCGATTGTCCCGGCCTGAAGGACGTCCCGAACGAGAGTCACTATCCTGACGGTCTCTCGAATAAGAGCTAGAGGACGCACCGGAACCTCTATAGGAACCTCTCTTGGGCGGATAAGACCCAGAAGTGCCCGCCTTATTCGTGTCTGCTGTATCCGACCTTTTAGGAGCGGATCTAAACAACAGAGAATCACTAGCTTTCTTTTTAATATTATCATAAATAGCGGAAAGCTTGCCGTCAAAGAGAAGATCTCCTGAGACCGAAGCGACTCTAAGAGAGTTCTTCACCTTAGAATCCACTAGTGTGGATGTAGACAGGGCTGCGTCACATCTAACCAACTCCAGATTTGCCACTGAAAGGGCGGAGTTACACGTGGAATAAGCTACTGCCCTTGAAAGAAGTCTTAAGGAGGATTGTATATCCTGAAACTCTTCCCCTTGAAGACGCAGTGATAACGCCTTAGTAAGGTGATCTGCGTAAGATAAGGCATCTAAATTGGCTCTGTTAGACGCAATAGCTGTTTCCAACACTGCGGTTGGAATAGAAGCTGACGACGGTAATGATAGCTCTAAGTCTTCCGCCTTGTCGTCCATACGCAGAGGAACTCTCGGTATACCCTGACCTGCCGTGTCGAATTTATTCCTTGCATTAATGAAAGGCAGGTTGAGAGTATTTGCGGACAAGAAGCCTGCTTTCCCCGTCCTGGAAGCAAGTTTAAAAATAGCGTCGTTCAATAATTCAAATGTTCTTGCAACATTATTGGACTGCGACGGAAACTCGGGAGCGATGTCCCTGAACCGCTCGAAAAAATCAGAGTCCAATGACGCTATAATTCTCCTGTCCGGAAGCGCAGCAGTCTGGCCCGACGGAACAACTTGAGGAAGAAAGTGCCGGATGAAGTCCACGGCAGCTTTGTGTTGTTCCGAAAGGGATAGCTCCAATTCATCCGTATCCCTTTCACCATCCGGTCGGACCTCCCGATGTTCCCGGTCGTCCGCCCCCGATGCTTCGGCGGAGCGTACCGACCCAGCGCCGTCGGATAATTCTCGATCCGACACCGTTTCTGTCGGCTGCTGGGATGCTGCGATAAGCTGTGCTATCTGCACTAGAATGTCCGACGTCGAGACCTGCGGAGGAGCGGTCTTTCGCTGCTTCGCCGAGGGCAGCTCCGCATCAGATGGCTCCCGCATACTTTTCCTATGCGAACGTCCGGAGTCCATCGGTCTCGAATCCCTGGCTGCCGGATGGTGTGACCTGGTCGCCGAAGAATCCTTCATCGGCGAAGCTGGCAAAATATCGGAGGTCACGCAGCCAAGGTGCGGTCGTGTGCGCCGACGAGAAGAGGAAGCCTTAACAGTCTCTGCGGACTGCTTATACAACGGAGCGTCCCGAGCGACGGACGTATGCTCCGCTAAAGACACATTTTGTACCACAACATCTGGTCCCAGATGTTGTTGTACGAGAGAGGGGCCTCTCTCGCTCGCGGCCCGGCTGGACCTGAACGAGCTAGGAACCGGATTAAAAGGCTTCCTCCGTTCTCGTTCACTATCCGCCGTCACTGGGTGTGCATCTATTATTTTTATAGTGCTCGCATCACCCAAAATTTCCTCTTGGACCGCATCGGACGAACCCGGCTGCCGAACCATTCGGTGAATGGACGCTACACCGGGCGAGCTAGCGGACGACATTTGTCTAATCTCCATGAGCACTTTTGCCGCTAGCTCTGTATTTATTTGTGACGACGGACGCACACTTGAAGAAGATAACATGGAAACATCACCCTGTTCTGGTTCCTCTGAAATAGAAACTGAGAGAGTAGAGTGACCTTGTGGAGAAAGAGCCGGCATCGCTCTTTCTCCAGAAACAACATATCGTGACACACGTTTCCAATGTTTCTCATCCCAATGTTCACATACAGGACAGGGATTAATGCGAGAACACTGACTACAATTAATGCAATAATCATGAAAGTCAGAGGAAGATTTCTTCCTATTACAATTTGAACAAAGTCCCTTCATTGTGAAAGAACAACAATAAGTCCTAGTTACTCGCAAAAACCCCTGACACAAAGATACATAATAACATGATCCATTAATAAATGAAAAAACAATTGCAAAACAAAATAATTTTGAAAAAATATTTTTTCAGAGAAGCCCAAGTTGCTGAAAAGTAACGTTGAGCCCCGATGGATCCGATGGCAAAGTGTGGTCAAAAATTTTAAAATTATATAAAATAATTAATGAGACACTTTCGGATAATATAAATGTATCTTATAATGAGATAAACTACCACAAAGGCAAACAGCCCCCCTCAAAAAAGGCTGTTGCCAATGAAAACAAACAGTGTAAACACAGTAGAAAACATGACTCCAGGCACTGAAAAAACTGGCCCGGAATCAGTCATCAATTACACTCTATCTGATGCAAAACAGAGACTCCCAGGGGAGAATCTGCAGAACATCAGATGGAAGATGCAGAACACAAACGTTATACACCCATGGGTGAAAACGTAACTATGGGGAAAATAACAGAAAACATTCTGTAACCAAGCAACTCTCCCAGGGAATTTTTAGAAATGAAACTTCTCAAAAATATGCCAAAAGCATGGGAGAATTGCAAGGGGGGACTTTAGAAGGTTAGGGGAGAGGAAACACTGAATAAGCAGTGCAACAATTAGCAAGAATGACAACAAGAGGCGTTTGCCTCGAAAATAGGCAACTTAACATAATTTCAACAAAAAATTTTAAGTACAGCCCTGATTATTTTTTGCCACTTCTTTTTTCCTCTCCTCCTTCTATCCTCCTTAGAATCACATTTTCTCCAAGAATTACGTGTCTGGCATCCTTTAAACTGAGATTTACAAGCACAAAGATCAGTGAGATGTTGACTGATGAAGGGCCAAACAGAGAATGATATTTGGCGCCAATTTCGGGACGACTGCGTCACTGCGCATGCGCAGTAGAGTCGTACTATGGAGGTCCTTTAGGACATGATTTCTTTTTGTTTTGGATGCAAATTTTGGGGATTGGGGGGCAAAATTTGTGTTTGGCCCTGGTTTTTGTGGAGTTAGCACCAGCTAAGTCTGGGTCATTGGTACAGTATAAAAATATGCACATGGTCCATTTGTTTTAACCTGAAACATGTTCGTTCAGTCATTACATTTCCATTTTGAATTGTGCTTATTAAAAAGTATTTGAACTGTGTTTTGTATTACTCACGCAAGAGAAGGTGCCCTCAGTATTCAAAGCTCCCATCCATTGTGAAAAAACACAAATGAAATAATCCATTCACATGTGAGCATTTACATGTACATGCATTGGTGGACCGCTTCTCAGTGAATTCTGTTGCGTTCACTTTCTCCAAGTGCAAGATTAACAGGGGGCAGTTCGCAGCCAACACTGTTGGCACCGGATAACTATCTGCACTATCCATTTCCCAGTTATTGACGTATCGACACTGTTATTGCCAGAGAAGAAAAAAATTGGCGGGGGGTGGGGGGGGGGGGGGTCAGACAGGCAGGCCTATCTGTACAGGCCAATATGTTGCAAGATCGTCACAAAGAATTTCCTCACATTTTTTCATCATTGATTCTTTCAAAAAGCGTCAGTGATGGAAAATCCGGTGCAAATTTCCTTGTGGTATCATGCAGCGTATTTGTATTTTCACTGGTAGTGAATTGACCAATTGTTGGGGACGTTTTGGCCAACTCTTGGGGACGTTTTGACCAACTGGCAATTGTTGGGGATGTTTTGACCAACTCTTGGCAGTCTTGGGGACGTTTTGACCAGCACCAGTAGTGGTAATGCCATAGTGGTACTGCATTTACCAAAAAAAAAAATCATGAATCATTGTCACTTGTCCGTGATCTGCTGCCTGTATAGTGTAGAAGTGGCGGGGGGGGGGGGGGGGGGGGGGGGGGGGGGGGTTACTGAATTCTGCAATGCATTGATAAAAACACGTGGGCACGTTTCATAAATTAAAAATCTATATTTAAACTGACCGCCCTGATGTACATAATGTGTCCCCATTGTTGTAAACAATATGGCTGGATATTAAAACTCAGGTTATTAATTCATATCTATTTTGGAGTAGCTATTTTTGCAGAGATCACATCAAGTAATTTTTCAACTCATTTTCTAAAGTAATAACACAAACAATTTGGGTCACTGAATTAAGAACTGGGAATTTCCCATTTGTCTTCACCATCAAGTTGATAAACACGAGGGCTGACAATAATAAATAACACGAAAGTATGTAGTTTGGTAATTTTATTTTTTTAGCTGAAAATGTGAAAAGATTAAACTGACAAAAAAAAACAACTCCAAAACACATTCACATAATTTTATTTTGATCGAACAATTGAAATTTTCGTGCACATTTTCGTGATAACATGTGTGTTGAAGAATGCTTCATCGGTACTGGTAGTCAAAACTTTAATTCAGATAAATATGGGATGGGCTTATTTTGGGTGATACCCCAAAAATACGTTTTCTAAAAAGCCCTAATCTGAGTAACTAGTACTATTTAGTTGAGATTATCAGCGATTTGCCCGAGAACTTGATTTGGAAAAAAAGACATATTGGCTGCTAATATCGGCAGAATTGGTATTTTTTGCCAATACCGATATCCGGCCAATAAGCAATTTAACGGCCGATACGGATAACCTGTACCGATAATCATCTCATCACTAGTAAAGTATTGTAAAGGTGGGTGACAGTCAGATGCTAAACTAGAAAAGAAATCTGAGTCCCAGAGTGGGTCTGACTGAACCCAAAAATATTTCTTCTCATAGCACAGTGATAACAAAGGCACCCCAAAACACACTCATTCCTGTCCCAAAGTGAAAACAAAGGTACCCAAGAAGTTTCATGAAGATCAGTCCATAAATACGCGCTGTATCGAAGTTGTGACAAAAAACTGATTGGATATAATTTCGGTACAAAATGGCCACTGGCGGCCATCTTGAATTTTGGACCACACTCAGGAACACTCGTTCTCGTCCCACGGTGATAACAAAGGTACCCAAGAAGTTTTGTAAAAAATGGTTCATAAATATGGCCTCTAGCCTGAGCCGTATAGAAGTTGTGTACAAAAAACTGCTTAGACCTAATTTCGGTACAAAATGGCCACTGGCAGCCATCTTGAATTTTGGACCGCACTCAGAAACACTCGTTCTCGTCCCAAGGTGGTAACAAAGGTACCCAAGAAGTTTCGTGAAGATCGGTGGATAAATGCAGCCTCTAGCCCGAGCCGTATTGACATGTGCACTTACAGTGAATAAGTAGCACTAAATAAATCAAAATTCATCTAATTTGCATAATTTCTGCACGAGAAAAAAACCCTTACTGTATGTGATGTATTCCATTTTACTAAACATTCATACAAAAATTTAGTCAAATCAGAACTTTCATACAGAAGTTCTGTACAAAAGACTGATTGCACTAATTTTGGTACAAAATGGCTGTGGTGGCCATCTTGAATTTCGGACCACACCCCAAAACACACGTTCTCATCCCACGGTGATAACAAAGGTACCCAAGCAGTTTCGTAAAGATCGGTTCATAAATACGGCCTCTAGCCTGAGCCGTATAGAAGTTGTGTACAAAAAACTGCTTAGACCTAATTTCGGTACAAAATGGCCACTGGCAGCCATCTTGAACTTTGGACCGCACTCAGAAACACTCGTTCTCGTCCCAAGGTGATAACAGAGGTACCCAAGAAGTTTCGTGAAGATCGGTTGATAAATACAGCCTCTAGCCCGAGCCGTATTAACATGTGTACTTACTGTGTGTAAGTAGCACTAAATAAATCAAAATTCATCTATTTGCATAATTTCTGCACGAGAAAAAACCCCGTATTATATGTGATGTATCCCATGGTACTAAACATTCACACAAAAATATTTTTTCAAATCAGCACTTTCATATGAAAGTTCTGTGCAAAAATCTGATTGCACCTAATTTTGTACAAAATGGCTGCCATCGGCCATCTTGAATTTCGGACCACACCCAAAAACATTTGTTCTCGTCCCACAGTGATACCAAAGGTACCCAAGAAGTTTCGTAAAGATCGGTTCATAAATACAGCCTCTAGCCCGAGCCGTATTGGCATTTGCACTTACAGTGCTGAAAGTAACACAAAATACATCAAAGTTAGTCTAATTTGCATAATTTACGTACGAGAAAAAAACCTGTATTATATGCGATGTATTCCATGGTACTAAACATTCATACAAGAAATTATTCAAATCAGCGTTTTCATATGGAAGTTCTGCGCAAAAATCTGTACAAAATGGCCACCAGCGGCCAACTTGAATTTCGGATCGGACCCCAAAACACTCGTTCTCGTCCCACGGTCATAACAAAGGTACCCAAGAAGTTTTGTAAAGATCGGTTCATAAATATGACCTCTAGCCCGAGCCATATTGAATTGTTGACGGCCAAACAGATGACTGGCCATGGCATAAGCTCAAAGTTGGCTTCGCCAAAGTTGAGCTAAAGATAAGTTGTTAATTATGAAATGGATAAAAGATTTCAACAGCAAGTGGGAATTGAAGTCCTCTCTCTCCCATCATGTATCTGTTCTCAGGCACCTACCATTTAAGAACAGGAACAACAATGTAATCATTCCATATTGCAGTTTTATTAAAAAATTATTGATGTGCATCATCCTCCTATTATGTGTTGCCAATGGTATAAATATGAAAGTAGTCTCAAAGCATCTATCTATTTGATACAGGTGATAACCGTAAAATAGGAACACAAAAAAAATCAATGAAAATGGACGTCCTTCGGCCATTTTAAATTTTTTTTCCAAAATATTTTTTCGTGCATCACCCTCCTAGCATCTCTGACCAATGTTAGAAATCCTCCTAGTGACGTGCATCCTCCTCCTAGCATCGCTGACCAACATTAGAAATCCCCCTAGCATCTCGGACCAATGTTAGAAATCTGAAAGTAATAGCTCGAAACATGTCTAAGATACAGGTGATAATGTCAAATATGACAAAAAAAATGACAACAAAAAAGTCTGGTCATTCAGCCATTTTGATTTTTTTTTTCAAAAGATTTCGGCCATCTTAAATTTTTTCAAAAAATTTTGACGTGCATCACCCTCCTAGCATCTCTGACCAATGTTAGAAATCTGAAAGTAATAGCTCAAAATATGTCTAAGATACAGGTGGGAACGTCAAATATGGCAAAAAAATAACAAAAATGGCTGCCATTCTGCCATCTTGAATTTTCTTTTCAAAAGATTTTTGCATGCATTATTCTCCTATGGTGTCCGACAAATGTTGAAAATTTAAAACTAATATCTCAAAACATCTCCAAGATATGGGTGATAACATAACCTGAGAATGCAAAAAATTAACAAACATGGCCGGCCATCTTGAATTTTTTTTTTTTCAAAAAATTTTGACGTGCATCATCCTCATAGCATCCATGAACAATGTTAGAAACCTGAAATAAATATATTAAAACATGTCTAAGATACGCAGATATGTCGAAAACCGGTGATATAATATACAACATACACATGTCCAATCGAACACGATGAATGATCTCTGGAGAGAAAACACACTTCCGATGTAACCCACAGGCGACCTCATTCAGGTGTACAATAAATTCCAGTAACAACACTCTCCGACATGTACTGTCCGATATCTATGACCGTATACACGTGTGAATATGCGATTTGAGTACGGACATTACTAGAAACCTGGATCTAGAAATGGAAGTAGGTATGATTAACAGGCTCCGACACGGACCACCCCCGAAATAATTCATAATTTCAAAAGTCCATAATATACAATAAAAAAGCTTCAGCCTAATAATTATAATGCGCAGGAGCATTAAAATACCGCATGTAATTATCTGAATACCAGTTAACTGGTTATGCAGCCTCTGAGGTATCCAAAGACTAGCAATTTAATTATGATGAAATATGCGCAGGAATATGACTAATCGACAAATAATCACAGGAAACTAATCAAACTAAAAAGTGGATGTGCCCATGAGGTTGCCATAGAACACGACCCAGCCGCCTATCGAAAAGTGAAATTAAAGTGTCAATGACACTGTAGCTCAACTTGTCAAGACAAAGACATGCACATGTATAGTATGTGACACAGCAATGACAAACATCTAGGTAATGACCTGATAACAAGGTACATATAAAGTATTGTAACGGTCTGTACATAAATACTGACCATTGCCTGTAACAAATGTATAGGTAAAGTATTGTAAAGGTGGGTGACAGTCAGATGCTAAACTAGAAAAGAAAACTTTGAGTCCCAGAGTGGGTCTGACTGAACCCCAAAATATTTCTTCTCATAGCACAGTGATAACAAAGGCACCCCAAAACACACTCGTTCCTGTCCCAAGGTAAAAACAAAGGTACCCAAGAAGTTTTGTGAAGATCAGTTCATAAATACGAGCTGTATAGAACTTGTGACAAAAAACTGATTGGACCTAATTTTGGTACAAAATGGCCACTGGCAGCCATCTTGAATTTTGGACCGTACCCAGAAACACTCATTCTCGTCCCAAGGTGATAACAAAGGTACCCAAGAAGTTTTGTGAAGATCGGTTCATAAATACAGCCTCTACCCTGAGCCGTATTGACATGTGTGCTCACACTGTGTAAGTAGCACTGAATAAATCAAAGTTCATCTAATTTGCATAATTTCTGCACGAAAAAAAACCCCTTACAATATGTGATGTATTCCATGTTACTAAACATTTATACAAAAATTTATTCAAATCAGAACTTTCATACAGAAGTTCTGTACAAAAGACTGATTGCACTAATTTTGGTACAAAATGGCTGCTGGTGGCCATCTTGAATTTCGGACCACACCCCAAAACACTCGCTCTCATCCCACGGTGATAACAAAGGTTCCCAAGAAGTTTCGTAAAGATTGGTTCATAAACATGGCCTCTAGTCTGAGCTGTATAGAAGTTGTGTACAAAAAACTGATTAGACCTAATTTCGGTACAAAATGACCACTGGCAGCCATCTTGAATTTTAGACCACACCCAGAAACACTCGTTCTCGTCCCAAGGTGATAACAAAGGTACCCAAGACATTTCGTGAAGATCAGTTCATAAATACAGACTCTAGTCTGAGCCGTATTGACATGTGTACTTACTGTGTGTAAGTCGCACTGAAAAAATCAAAGTTCATCTAATTTGCATAATTTCTGCACAAGAAAAAAACCCGTATTATATGTGATGTATCCCATGGTACTAAACATTCACACAAAAAAATATTCAAATCAGCGCTTTCATATGGAAGTTCTGTGCAAAAATCTGATTGCACCTAATTTTGTACAAAAAGGCTGCCATCGGCCATCTTGAATTTCGGACCGGACACCAAAACACTCGTTCTCGTCCCACGGTGATACCAAAGGTACCCAAGAAGTTTCGTAAAGATCGGTTCATAAATACGGCCTCTAGCCCGAGCCGTATTGGCATTTGCACTTACAGTGCTGAAAGTAACACCAAAAAACATCAAAATTAGTCTAATTTGCACAATTTACGCACGAGAAAAAAACCCGTATTATATGTCATGTATCCCATGGTACTAAACATTCATACAAAAAATTATTCAAATCAGTGCTTTCATATGGAAGTTCTGTACAAAAAACAGATTTCTGTATCATCGGTACAAAATGGCGGCTGGCAGCCATCTGGAATTTCGGACCGCACCCAAAAACACTCGTTCTCGTCCCACGGTCATAACAAAGGTACCCAAGAAGTTTCGTAAAGATCGGTTCATAAATACGGCCTCTAGCCCGAGCCATAGCAGCTTGGCACTTACAGCTCTGAAAGTAACACTAAATAAATCAAAGTCAGTCTAATTTGCATAATTTACGCACGAGAAAAAAACCCGTATTATATGTGATGTATCCCATGGTACTAAACATTTATACAAAACTTTATTCAAATCAGAACTTTCATACAGAAGTTCTGTACAAAAAACTGATTTTTGCATCATCGGTACAAAATGGCCGCTGGCAGCCATCTTGAATTTCGGACTACACCTAAAAACACTCGTTCCCGTCCCAGGGTCATAACAAAGGTACACAAGAAGTTTCGTAAAGATCGGTTCATAAATACGACCTCTAGCCCGAGCCATAGCCAATTGTTGACGTACGGACAGACGGACGATGGACGACGGGCCATGACAATAGCTCAAATTTGACTTCGTCAAAGTTGAGCTAAAAATGCATTGCATGCATGTATTTAAACTATACGAGGCTTGCGGGCAGAAAACTAGGTCGTGCCTGGAAATTGCCTCTAAACACATTGCAGTGTGTGTGTTAAGCATTATTTTATCGTTCCTGTGTTAGTCATCAAATAATATAGGAACCGCAATGGTTCCCTCACGTCTAACCAACTCCATTATGCCACTATGGGCAGAGAATGATGTGAAGAACAAAAACGTTCCCTGATAAAAAAGGTCCTCTCGTGGAGGAAGCTTCCGGGGAGCGTCCCATTAGACACTTGAGAAAGCTGATCCAAGGTTTCTGTGACGATAGAGGTGCTACTATTAGGATTCACAACGAGACTGTTTGATCTTAAACATAATCTACTGAATCAAATGAACTGGAGGATATGCGTATCCTATCGTCCATCCCTTTGAGATCGGCAGAGCGTCATCTGCATGCGCTCAATGGTCTGGGCATGGTGCCACAAATGACGGCAACAGATTGTTCTGGTGCATCGCAAACTGATCTATCATGAGGCGATCCCACTGGTAGCAAAACTGTCCAAATACTCGCTTGTTGAGCGTCCATTCCAATTGCAACAGGCAACCTTTCCGAGGAGCGAGTCTGCTAGTATGTTCAGACGACCCGGTAGATGAAAGACAGAAAGATGAACATGATGATACATGACGTAATAGGAAAATCTTCTCCGTTAGTTGGCATAACGGAAATGAATGGGTGCCGCCCTGGTTCCTGATGTACGCTACCACTGTTGAGTTGACCGACAATATCTGAACATGCACGTCCGCTATAATGTGAAACCATTGTTGTAACACTAACCAAATTGACATCATTTCCTTGATGTTTATGTGTTTATCCAGGAACTGAGGGTCCCAAAGACCCTGGCATTTCAAGTCTGTCAGGTTCAGGGCAGCCCCCCAACCTGTTTGACTCGCATCCGTCATAGACGTGAAAGACGGATCCGGCAGCAGCACTGTTTCTCCCCGAGTTAACCACTGAATATCTGCCCAAATCTAGACCTTTTGTTTACTATACTAGATCCGTTAAAACAATACTGGTCTTGAGCGAATGCGTCTTCACTCTCCAGTTCTGGGTCAAGAATACCTGGAGAGGACGTATGCGTAAGCGACCCATCGGATTAAGATCCGAAGCTGCACCGCACAACCCCATCAGTCACATAAATTCCCTCGCTGTTAATGCATCTGAGTGTAGACAAAAGCAAGCATAACAACTGACTAATTTCGCTCTGGGTAACGGCAGACAAATCAGATTGTTGGGAGTCTCTAAGCTCATTCCCAAGTGAATGAACGACTTGGACGGAGCTAGATCTGTCTTCTCCTTACGATGAAGCAGACGTCGAAGCAAGAGAAGCAGACTCGAAACATCGTTCTGAAGAGTAGTTGTGGCCGTATCTCTGAAGAATGTCGTCCCAAGTAAGCCGACGTTACTGCCGATGAATGAGCTCAGAAGTGAGACATTACCGAGTTCATTATTCGATTGAACACCCAGGGCGCTAGATTCAGACCGAAGGACATCGCTCGGGACTGATATACTATCCCTTGAACGGCAAACCGTAGGTACTTTCTAAATGAAGAAGATGTACCAGGACATGAAAGTACGCATCCTTTAGAACTATGCTTGCCGCATAGTCGTTCACTCGAATGCTCGCCCTTACTGACCGAATGGTCTCCATATAGAACTTTTGAGCTACAAAAGTTTGTTTATCCAGCTCAAGTCTATTACCAGTCGGACGAGCAGTCTGGCTTCGGTACGAGGAACAGTTGACTGTAGAATCCTAGAGAATCTTGGTTCTCGACGACCTCCACTGCTTCCTTTGCCAAGAGATCCTTTACCTCCAATTGGAGAGACTCTCTTCTGCAAGGATTTGACGGAAGTTTTGTCCATCGCGGTCATCATGATAGTGGTGGTTTTGATCGGAAAGATGGCCGTAGGCCGTCCGAGACCACACTTCTCGCCCACTCGTCTTCCATAATTGTTATCCAGTTTGATGTGAATCTTGATAACCTTCTGCTAACTGGCAAGCAATAGAGGTCCTGACCATCACCTGTAGTACCTGCGAGGCTTACGGGAGGAGAAACAATGTCCCCCTCGCAAAGAACCTCGACCCGCCAGCTGTGGGGCGTCTGACCGGTAGTCTCGATCAGACCTATGCCCCGCTTCCCGGGTCGCTGTATTGATGATCCCTAGAGTAATTGTAGGAGGATTTCCTATACCCTCGCTAGGAGTCCCCTTTAGAAAATTTCTGTCTTGGACGTCCTCCCTTACTTTTTTCTGCTGCTGCAGGTCTATTAGACGCCGACTAAAGGAGCAGAGTATTGACGCTTTCTTTGTAGCTTGGTCATAAACCAATGAAAGCTTATCGTCAAAAACTTTTGTGTCCGGATACCGGAGCGGCCCATAGAGAGTTTTTCACCTTGTCATCTATTAAAGATGACGACGAAAAGGCTCTGTCACGTCTGATTAACTCCAAATTAGCCACTGTAAAGGCAGATTTATATGTGGTAAACGTAACAGCCCTGAAGAGGACTCTTAAAGAGGTACGAATGTCCTCAAATTCCTTTCCGTTGTGACGTTGCGCCACAGCTCTTGAAAGGTGATCTGCATAAGACAATGTGTCTAAATTCGCTCTGTTTGAAGAAATTGCCATCTCAATTGTGTCTGAGCGCAATAGTGAATGACGAAGATAAGGACATGACTAGGCCCTCAGCCTGCTCATCCAAACGCAGAGAAACTCTCTACATCTTCCACGACCATTTTAAATGAACGTGTCCAACAAACGGTAAATTTACAGAAGATGATGACAAGAAACCGCCTTTCTTCTTCCCACTGGAAAGTTTGAATATGGCATTGTCTAAATGGCTGAAGGCCTGTGACACCTATCTAGACTTAACCGGAAAAGACATGACCTCCTCCTTTGTCCGGATAAAGTCCGCGTCAAACGACGCCAGCGGTTTCTTCCTAGTAGTTGCAGCATTCTGATTCGCTGGAACAAATTCAGGGTAGTGTTGATGGATTACACCCATCGCAACCCTGTGTTGTTCCGAAAGGGAATGGTAATCCTCTCCGTATCCCTTTCACCATCCGACTGAAACAGTTGAAATTCACGGTCAGCGGCATCTGAACTTGCAGATGACTGGACTGACCCAGCACCATCTGACAGCTCAGGTTCTGAGACTGCTTCTGCACTTGCTGGAATGCTGAGATGAGCTGTGCTATCGGCGACTGCAAGTCCGTTACAGAGGCCTGAGGAGCAGCAGTCTTCTATTTCTTGGCTGTCGGCTGCTCCTGGGACGGTGTGTCAGAGATGGCTCTTTTCTCCTGATGTCCCGATAAATGAGGCCTCATCTCCTTGGCTACCAGATGGTCCGACTTCTTGATGATGAGTGGTCCCTTCTCGGCGATGTAGGTTGGATATCTGAAGTCGCGTAGCTAAGGTGCGGTCGTGAGTGATTGGAAGATGCTGATGCAGAAGCCAAAACTGTAGCCTACAATGGCTGTGAACTGAGCTGTGTCACAGTACCCACGGATGGAGTAACGCTTTACCGGTTGAGCTAGCTGGCGACAAGCGACTGAAACCATCGGCCCGTGGTTTATTGCCCTGTCGAATGTTCATGAGCACCTTTGCTGCTAGCTCTGTTTGATCATCTGAATGCGACGACGGCAGCACACCCTCTCTAGGCATCACGTAAACATCACCATGTCCTTGTTCCTCTGAAACAGAAACTAAGAAACAAGATTGACTCTGTGGCGAGAGGACCGGCAGTGGCCTCTCACCGCTAACAACGTACCGTGACACCTGTCTCCAAAGTTTGTCATCCCATCCGACACATGTTGAACAAGAATTAATGGGAGTACATCGACTACAAGCAAGGCAGCCAACATGTAAATCAGAGGAAGGTTTCCTCGCCTTGCATTTTGAGAAATACGCTTTCATAATGAAGCAAAATAAAGTCGATCGCACTCCCACCAACTCCACATTAAATATATGAAAAAGATACATAATAAATAACATTCAAAATATAAATCAGAAAAATAATTTACACAAAAAATTTTCAAGAAAAATTTTGACAAGAGCCCAAGTCCCCAAAGGGAACGATCAGCCCAAAAGTATAGAGCCTAAGTGTGGATGAAAAATTTTTATTATCCAAAAAATTAATTGCTACTCTACCGGAATATTTAATGTATCTTACAACAGTCCTACCATGACAGGGTTCCTGCACCAAACTGAGAAGTGAATTCCAGCAGTTTCCAGGAGGTTCAGATCAATTTTTCAAAGAGTTTCCAGGAGTCAGCTGGGTGAAATTCAAGGGTTATCAAGGAGTATAAAGCGACCATGTGTTGGGAAGAAGGAAAAATGTTAGGAGTTGAATTAATCCAGTGGCAGAGCCAGTGTTTTCTAATTAGGGGGCACAAGTAATATGGGGGGGGGGGGGGGGGGGGGGGGGCTGGGGGGGTGAAAAGTAATTTTAAGAAGGGCTCAGCCAGAATCTGGGGTGAGTGCTATGCTGTTGGCTGGTCTGTGGGCTTTCTTTGTCTCGATTCAGGTACCTGGCTCGAGGCAAAGAAAGCCCACAGACTAGCCAACAGCATAGCTCAAGACCCCATGGGTACCTGGGCAATTTTTTGTAAACATTTTAGGGGTGCGGACTGCGAGGGGATATATGGAAAATTTAGAGGGCACATACCAGGAAATTAGCGGCCAGGGATCTGACAAATGGCTTTCAGTCAGTGGGTAAATTTAATGTTGTTTCCCTGCATTTCAGGGTAGCAGTATTAAGTTTTCCACTGACTGTGCACCCAATATCGAATGATGATTTCATTTCAGGTAATTTAATTATTAAAATAGGACTTACATGACTAAATTGCCTGGACAAAGAAAATCACACTGAATCTCTTTTAACTGGTTGAGTGCTAGAAGCCACTATCAGGGCTTTCAAGAAAATGTGGGTACCAGAGCAAAAGCCAACATTTTTCTCACTCATGTTCCGTTTTCAGTCAAACGCAAATGACATTTTGTTTATATTAAATTGTTTTATTACAAATTACTGGAGAGTGCCTATTGGCACTCTCCAGTAATTTGTAACAAAACAAACATTGGTGAATAAATTCAGACAAGCAAAAATAATCTAGCCCTCAACCAGTTAATGCAGCTGTTCTTCAGCTGTATATGCAGAAGGATGAATTTCCAATTGAATAATTTGACACAATGGAAGACTTATTGATTTCGTCACTTGTACATGTATTTTTCATAAATGCCGAAACAGAGATTGACTGTGCTTTTTCCTTCACATTTATAATGTGCTTCGACAATGTCAAATGGGATCTCAGGGTGAACTCCCCCATATTTGCAACACTAAAATTCTTCATACACACACGACACCGTCCAGAGTTTTTTTTCTCCCATCACTGCTTGCAGCCACGTGTCATACTCTTGCTTTTTGAGCCATTGCTCTTGAAATCTGCACTTTCCACCTGGCATATCAAATTACTGTCAACAAAAAGACTGAGTCTCTAACATGGATGCTTCGTTGAGCAAAAACAATACGGTCATGGAGGTAATTAATTTTCGGAAGTCATCGCTCGTTTCCGTTGACGGAAATCCTGGTAACTAAAATGACTACACCTCGGACGTATTTTGAAAGAACTGTAAACACCTCACCCGTGAGCAACCGACTCAATTTTTCCAAAATTCCAGGAGTTTCCAGGAGGTGCTTCAAAATTCAAGGAGTCTCCAGGTCCTTGGGAGGGGGTTTTGAAATTCAAGGACTTTCAAGGAATTCAAGGAGGTGAGGGAACCCTGCATAATAATAAATAGGAAACTACATATATTAATAGAGCCTTGTCAATGTAAACAACATCAGAAGAAAAACTGGAAACAAGACTCCAGGCACTGAATAAAAAAGGCCCGAAGTCAGTAACAGATTCTGAACTATCCGATGTAAAGCAAGATCTTCATCAGAAGGAAAAAACGATACATCGGATGTATGATGCAGGACCAAAAATGCCTAGGGTGAGGAGGTAACCATGGGGATATACAGAATAAACAATCCGTGTAACATGTCAAACTCCCAAGAAATTTGTAAAAAGATTTCAATAAAACAAGCCAAAAAGCTTGGGAGTTTAACTGGGGGGCTTCAAGGAAGGATAGGGAAGGAACACTTAAACAGTGGAAAAATCATTAGCAAGAATGATGACGTCTGGCCCATATCCCGAAAATGGGGAACTTGAAATAATTTTTATAAAAATTATAAAGTTACAGCCCTGAACATTTCAAACCACCGTTTCTTCCGTCCATCATCCAGCTGTGTTCTTGGATCCACCAAATTCACCATTGATTTGTGTCTGGCATCATTAAAACTGAGATTTAAAAGCACAGATGTCAGTTTGCTGTTATCTGACAGAAGGGCCAAACGAAGAATAATGTTGGCGCCAATTCCAGTCACTTCCTGACATGCACAGAGAGTATGGAGGGCCAGATAGGACTTTTAATTTTTGGTTTTGCATGCAAATTTGGGGGATTGGGGGGACAAAATTTGTGTTTGGCCCTAGATATTTTTGAGTTTGCACCAGCAACTAGTCTGGGTTATTGGGTTACAGCATAAAAAATATGTCACCATGCTAGATAAGCTCCAATTTAACAAACTCTTCCCAAAATGAATGTTTCTAAGGCCCTCACAAAGTTGATCTACTGTTTAAGCCATTTTTAGTAAAATTTCATGTAGTGATGAAATGACAATTGGAATCGGCAATCGGAACAGGACGGTTATGGGACATCGGCTGATTATGACACCCGGCAGTTAAAAACCGCCACACCGTTTTAAACTTACATTTTCCAGGCATAGCTGAATTATTGTTGTTGTTGAACTACTTCCTAAAAATAGAATCATTCACTTGTGATTCAGTTTCGAACATCCAATCAGAAAATGTGTGACTGTGTGAAAACAATAAGTGCGTTTTGTACCTTCAACTTTGGTACCCTCAATTTTGTGCTCTTATAATCATTGCGCTCATTATCTGTTAAGTATTTAATATCGGTTTAAAACAGATTAATAATAATGTTTTTATAAGACCACTTTAGACATATAGATGGCATACAATCAGATGCCATGTTCTTCAGAGAAAATTCAAGGACATTTTCAAGGACCCCACCAAGAAAACCACCGTTTTTCCAGGTATTCCAGGCCTTGAAAAAGTGGGTACCAAATTCAAGCACTTTCAAGGACTTTAAGGACCTGTGCGAACCCTGACAATCTGCTTATATACAGACTTGGGTACAATGTCAATACATTACTTGGGAAGAAGACTGGACTGGAGCACTGGTGGTGGTCCAGTCCAGGAGAGAGGTGGTCCAGTCTGATCCGGTCCAACCCTAGGTGGTCCGATATTTTTGCCTGGCCCGATTCCGGATCAGTCCAATCATTATAAAATACCTTAAATGAAGTGAAATGTGTTAAAATCTTACTTTTTGCAATATCAAATAAAGATTTTAACACATTTGCGTTAAGATATTTTATAATGATTGAATTGGTATACGTGTTTTTGTTAACTGATATTTGGGCTTTACTCGGACATGCAGTGACCACAATGTAAAGGCCTCATGTTCAGTGGATATGCTTCATATTATCTTTGAAGTGAAATTATTTAGTCTGTATAGATTTGCCTTGTTACAATTTATGGGAGAGTGCCTTTAGGCACTTTCCCATAAATTGTAACAAGGCAAAGACATGTAAACAAATTTGGATGGTCAAAAATAATTCAGCACTCTACCAGTTAAATAAAGCATCAAGTTACTGCCATCTGACGGGCAAGCTCGGTAACTCGGGGCATGCTATATAATACACTGTATACACATTGTGGAAATGTGTAGTGTATTCTGAAATATTTTCTCATATCCGTCATTACAGAGAAGTTGGAGAGTGAATAAAAGTGCTTACAATTTGCGACTGTGACTCACTGTGGAGTCTGTAGTTCACATTTCCCGCTATCCTGCACATGCTGTATGTCATATAGCATGTGGAAGATAGAGGAAACATGAACTACAGACTAAATGTTATTAGTGCTGAAAGACTTGGAGCATCTGAACTATCTATCTTTAAATATCATACAGTATCATACAGTATATGATTGGGTTAAGAACTTAAAGATAGATAGTGCAAATGCTCCAAGTCTTTCAGCACAAAAACGTTTTGTTCTTAGCATTGGCACCCGACATATTCCAGATAGATTGGTCAATTTCCAAAATGCAGGTATGCGTACCGGTCTTCAGAATTGGATGTAGTGACTTGGGAGATAGATATTGCCAACTACAGGCTATATCACGATTTGCAACCTATATTCAGCTCATTGAAATGTATAAGCCTATGAGGGTTAGTTGACAACTTGACATGGTAATTCCTAATTCGCTATCTTGTCTGACATCAGTCATTGTCACTAGCAATATGCATACCTTTACCCATTGGAATTACGAAACCACTTATACAACTAACATGTTCTCGACATTTTTTGGCCTATATCTGACACAATGGGTATTACCCAAATTACCCAATGTGTCAGATATAGGCCCAAATGTCGAGAACATGTTAATTGTATAAGCGGTTTCATAATTTCAGACATTGTAATTTCAGAGATCAAAGGTTAAAGAGGATATTTCTGTAAAACACTTGTTCGTTTCATCAAGGATCGTTGTTTTTGTCCTGGATGCAAGCTGTCAAGTTAGAGAAGATGGTTGAATGAAAAGCATTTTAGAAAGTGTCCCGCCAAACATCTAACCTCTAAAGTGGCAATGTCTGACTTTATAAAATGGCTTATTGTAATCGATAATGTATGTTACTATCTGACGAGCTGTTACGAGATCTCACTCTAGATGACCAGACATTTGCGACACTGTGTACTGAGTCTATTGACTGGAGATTGGAGCTTCGGATTTACAAACTAGATAACCCCAGTGCAAAAACTAGACATACATCAATATATTAAAGTCTGCAAACCTGTAAAGTACAGGTCCATGATGGCGGTCCAGTCTGTGGGCTGGCCCTGGACCACAGACTGTACCAGTTTTTTTAGGTCCAGTCTGCATCTCTACACATTACCCATTCTGTACAGTGTTCTCTTTGACTAACCTGGAATATTCCTGAAAGCCCTTGCTATACCATTATCCTTGTTATAAACAATCAAGGGTCCTCGTCTCTTGATCCTCCTCCTGTTCCTCATTTTACCAATACCAGCTCTGAATCTCTGGGAGTTTTTCACCTTAAAAAAAAAAATAAAGATTCATTTTTTATTTATATTTCTTCAAATAATTTGAACGCCTGATAATAGAGATGGGCAGTATTGGAATTTTGAGTTCGGTATCAGTATTTTTAGGTGAGTATTCGGGCTGAAGCGGTTGGCTCATTTTCACAACCGACTAACTGCAAGCTATAACCGGATAATATCCGGTTATCCGTAGCCATTATTTCACACAATCAAAACTATAGGAATTGGAAAGCAGTATTCTCAGAAACTATTCCATAGTGTGTATACAAACGCACGTTGTCGAGTACTCGACAACGTTCGTTTGTATACATACTACTGAATAGTTTCTGCGGTTACTAAGTACTCACGAAAATTGACGATCATCAATGAAGTCTTGAACGCCAAAGTCGTTTATTTTTCAATATATACAGCGCGGCTTCGAGATGTAATGTATCCTAAAGGAGACGTGGCAGATTTAGAATCACAATCACTATCGATATTTCGGTTAACTGGTTGACGTTTTTTTTTTAAATCGGTTAGGTAGGTAACCGGTTTCTAACCGGTTATCTGGTTAATCATTTCAGTTCTAGTGTGTATACCACAGTATTGGTACAATATTCGATATCTGACTTGACAACTGAGATTTGCCGATACATATTTGGTACCAAAAGAGAATTCACACCAGGATAATATAAAATAAGTTCTTCTGGTATCATTCTACCACAGTGCCGCGAATGCCACTGTCAATGAGCTTAACATATGCATTCTTTTGCCAACACAAATCATATCTACAGTAATTGTGTTCCTTTTTCCACACACACCTTAACTTTTAAAGTAGTGTTGAAACAATTTTTCGAC
This sequence comes from Pictodentalium vernedei, assembly GCA_031216915.1. Lineage (NCBI taxonomy): Eukaryota > Metazoa > Mollusca > Scaphopoda > Dentaliida > Dentaliidae > Pictodentalium > Pictodentalium vernedei. Next base: position 526,946,970 of record CM062297.1, on the reverse strand, counting down.
TAGTCAACGCCAACACAATTAGAATAGTGCTGAACCGGCTAGCTGAATTATTACCGGTTTCTAACTGGTTATCGGCATAACCAGTTGGAAAAGCTGTCAACCGGATAACCACTATAACTACAGGTTAGGGGATAGAGTTGGGAAAATAAATAGTATTTGACCGCAAGACGTTAGAATTTTTGCCAAAGCAAGCATTGTCAAAGCTGCAAAACATTTTTCGATTTACAATGCGTACTCGATGTAACATGAAAGGGTTAAGGTGTTAGAATGTTCAATGAAGTTATTTCGATCACTTGGTCTGTCAAGTCGCAGATAAATGTTTGTAACAAACTGCCAACAGTAGAGTACACAGCAGGTATTTTTCAGCATGGGCAGCAGAGAGCATGTGCCTGTCAATGTAACATAAACTTCCACAGACAAATTTGACATTCTTCTCTTTGATGATGTGTTGTTAATTGCAGATTATAATCCTGAAAAATTCCCCCAGAGCAAGTAACTGTGCTTCCAAAATAAACTGACTGTTTGGTTCTTTATCAACGTGTTTCAGAAAACCATGTTTTGATTTTACTGAACTGTTTAAAAGTATGAATGTATGTCAAAAAAAACTATTTTAAAATCTTGCATTTTAAAATTTGTTTTTCAATGGTCAATGTCAGGTAACAAGGGGGCTCTCGGACAGATTAGTGTTGTTTCGTACTCAGGCGTTTTGTACACAGTCTGTTTCGTATACAAAAGAAGACATTTCGTACATATATCAAAGGACGTTTCGTACACAGGTAAATTTTAAAGGGTTTTTAAGTATTTTCTATATGAAATAATAGACTGCTTACTTTTGTAATGTATTATAATCCAATATAAAAACAAGAGGCCCTAGGGGGCCTGAGGGCGCTCACCTGACATTGTAGTCTAAATATCAAACCAGGGACTTGACTTGAATAAGCTGCATACGCCCCTCCTAAGAAAAGCATATACCAACTAGATAAAGCGATTGTGCCCACACAATACACAGGATTTTCCATCTATTTTCAGTTTGTGCACTTTTATGTCCCAAAATTGAGATAAACACATATAAAATAGTTTTTTTCCCAAACAAAATACTTTCGGCCTAAATTTTTTTCTTCTTCTTAAAACGCATAAAAACGATAGAACTAATTTCCGGATTTTGGTCCAAAATTTTCTAAGTCCCACCCGGACCTCAAATTTTCAGGGTAAAAAAAAAAAATTTTTTTGTCTTAAAATTGACCAAAACGCAGAAAAAAAACCCAAATTTTCAGGGGAAAAAAAAAAAAAAATTTTTTGTCTTAAAATTGACAGAAATGCATAAAAAACAAAAAAAAAAATTTTCAGATTTTGGTCCAAAATTTTCTAAGTCCCACCCGGACCCAAAATTTTCAGGGAAAATTTTTTTTTTTTTTTTTTTGTCTTAAAATTGACAGAAATGCATAAAAAACAAAAAAAAATTTTTTTGGATTTTGGTCCAAAATTTTCTAAGTCCCACCCGGACCCAAAATTTTCAGGGAAAATTTTTTTTTTTTTTTTTTGTCTTAAAATTGACAGAAATGCATAAAAAACAAAAAAAATTTTCGGATTTTCGTCCCACCCTGACCCCAAATTTTCAGAGTAAAAAAAAAAAAATTTTTTTTTTGTCTTAAAATTGACCAAAACGCAGAAAAAAACAAAAAAAAATTTTGGGGGGGATTTTCGGCCAAAATTTTCAGGGAAAAAATTTTTTTTTTTTTTTTTAGGCTTTTCCTCTGGAAAAGACTATTGTTTTTCTACGGATTATTATTATTTTTTTTATTATTTTTTTTTAGGCTTTTCCCTCTGGAAAAGACTATTGTTTTTCTACGGATTATTATTTTTTTATTTTTTTGGGGGTTTTTGGGTTTTTTTTTTTTTTTTCCACACATTTTTGTCCGTACCATTCAGAAGCCATTTTCGAACCGATTTTCACACAATTTGGCACACGCATAGAGTGGCAAAAAATCTAAAAATGTACTGAAGCGGAATTTTCGATTTAACCCTTATTTCGCCAGAATTGGCAAAAAACTGCCAAAATTGGGGTTTATCGGCACTTTCTCGAAACACGTCTTTAGGATTTTTTTAAAACATTCATCATTTCTAGACCTGCCCATGACACGACCTTTGATACACACGACATATTAGGCGATGCATATGGTAACCCTCCACAGGCTGCCAAACATCGAAATTTTGATGAAATGGGCCGGTTTCAGGCCCCCAGAGCACCCAAATGATACAAGAGAGATAAACATAACTTCCTTTATTTGAAGTGGAATTCACCGGAGATCATTTTTGTAAGTAATAATGGTGTTAAAAAAACCAAGCATTAACCCGTTTTGGGCTGGTTAAACAGCAATACCCCCAAAAAGCTCAAAAATTCAGGTTTTCCGTGGATTTCTCTAAACGAGTCTTGTAGATTTTCATGAAAAAATTGTCACTCCCAGGCCTTGATGTGACAATAGAAGTTGCATGGACAAAATACTTCGGTGAGCATTTGTTAACCCTCCACGGGCTGCTAAAAGTCAAAATTGTGATAAACTGGGCTGTTTTTGGACGCCAACGGCACCCTACAGGTACGCCACAAAGAAAAGTGATTTCTTTCATCGAGCGCACAATCTATAGGGAAACATTTTTGTAAGTAGTAAGGGTATTCAAAAAACGAAGTCTTAACCCATTTTGGGCAGGCTAAAGAGAGAGACCCCTTAAAATCTAAAAATTCCCATTTTCTGTGGATTTCTCTAAATACATTCCATAGGTTTTCAAGAAAAATTGACTACTTGCAGGTCTTTGTGTGACATTACAAGTGGCATGGACAAAATATTCCGCTGAGCGTTCATTAACCCTCTACAGAATGCCAAGCATCATAATTTTGTTGAAATGGGCTGTTTTCGGACACACACAGCACGCAATGTATGTCCGAGAGTTACACATAATCTCCTTTGTTGGAAGTGGAATTCACTGAGGACCATTTTTGTAAGTAATAAGGGTATTCAAAAACCCAAGCGTTAACCCCTTTTGGGGTTGTTATTAGCGATACCCATCAAAAGCTAAAAAAAACTATGTTTTCCGTGGATTTCGTTACAAACATCTTGTAAGTTTTCAACAGAAAATGGCCATTGATAGGTCTTGGAGTCACATTACCGGTTGCATGGATAAAATATTCCAGTAAGCATTTGTTAACCCTCCATGGGCTGCTAAATGTCAACATTTTGAAAAAATAGTCTGTTTTTGGACACCAACAACAACAAATGGGAATGTCACAGAGATACATAACTTCTTTTACCGAATGCAAAACTGACAGAGAAAAATTTAGTAAGTAGTAAGGGTATTCAAAAAATCGAGGTCTTAACCCATTTTCGCCTGGTTAAGATGTACCCCTTAAAAGCTTAAAATTCCAGTTTTCTGTGGATTTCTCCAAAAAATCTAGTAAGTATTCAAGAAAAATTGACCATCTGCAGGTCTTGGAGTGACATTACAAGTTACATAGACAAAATATTCCGGTAAGCGTTAGTTAACTCTCCAGAGGCTGCAAAGCATAGAAATTTTGAGAAAATGGACTGTTCTTGGGCACCCATTGCACGCAATGTGTACCTGCGAGATAACCATAACCTCCTTCTTTGGAAGTGGAATTCATCAGACCAGGCATTAACCCATTTAGGGCTGGTCTTAACCCGTTTTGGGCTTGTTAAACAGCGGGTACCCATCAAAGACTTAAAATTTCATGTTTTCCCTGGATTTCTTTAAAAACATCTTGTAGATTTCAAGAAAAAATGGTCATTCACAGGTCTTCATGTGACATTACAAGTTACATGGACAAAATATTCCGTTGAGCATTCGTTAACTCTCCACGAGCTGCTAAACATCAAAATGTTGATAAAATGGTTTGTTTGCAGACACCAAGAGCACCCAATGGATATGTAACAGAGAAATGTAACTTCTTTTACTGCGCGTAGAATTCACAGAGGATCAGTTTTGTAAGTAGTAAAGGTATTTAAAAGAATGAAACTTAACCTATTTTAGACTGGATGAGGAGAGATACCCCTTAAAAGCTTAAAATTTACATTTTCTGTGGATTTCGCTAACTGCTTGTTGGCGATTTTCAAGAACAATTGGACATTGGCAGGTCTTACAAATTGCATAGATAGAATATTCCGCTAGTCGTTTGTTAATCCCGCTACAGACTGCTAAACATCAAAATTTTGATAAAGTCGGCTGTTTTCGGGCAGCAAATGGGTATGTAATAGGTAAACATAACCTCTTTTATCAGACTCAGAATTCATGAGGGATAATGTATGATAGTTTTAAGGGTATTCAAGGGAGCGTGGTGGCTCAGTGGTAGACTGTTGTACTTCTATGCTAGAGGTCCCGAGTCCGATCCCCGTCTGGAACGACTCACGTTGTGTCCTTCGGCAAGGCACTTTAGCCCGGTCGCCGACATGGGGGCACGATGACGCCGTGTACTAAGGCATACTGCACGTCGATGGTACATATGTCTTCACCCTCTGTAACCCTGCTTGAGCGGAGCTTGAACAGAGTTAGAATGTTGAGGAGCTGACAGTTGCTCATCGTTGCTTGGTGGTTCTCTCCGTGTACTCCGGCTTCCTCCACCTATAAAACTGTCATGGTCACGATTAGCCATTGTGCATAAGTATTAAAGACAGACAGCCCATGCCGTGTACGCTGCCTATATTACTTGTAAAATCGACACCCCCACTAAATCTACTTCGAGGTGCGGTGTCGGACCCGACCACCTGACGGTTCTGACCTCATTAGATAACACTCCTTCATTGTATTTAGCAGCATGGATTTCCCCAAGAAGCAAAGACAAAAATACGTCTGCGGAAAATAATGGCAAATATTTTATTTAGTCTGTATTTTGTCCGTATAGAAAATGTCTCGCCCACATATACCTAAACATGATTCAATGATACAATTGGACATATTTCTCTCGTAAAACCTGAAAAAGACTTGATTTATTTCATTTTAGGATTGCGCGTGTATATTCTTAGAAGATTCTCTGTGTGTTATTAATAAACAGCGTCAGTCTTTGATCTCGTTTGGGATGATCAGTGATTAACACCTTTTCGACAAGAGCCATCGAAATTGAAAATAAAAAAAAAAATCAAATTTCACTAAAACCTTTTGCAGAATCGTGTTTTTCAGAAAACTCTTTCGCGATTGCATGTGTCGTTTTCAAAATTCCGATCAGTAATCACGAAATTATAAATATGTTGTTGTCAATAACAAAATTGAAAGCATGTCCGTCAAACTTGCATGACGTCAGAACTCGACTCGGGTGAAATACTGCAGTGATGCAGTGAAAGTTCGAGAGTAATAAACGCTGATATCGCAGAAGGCTTTAAACTGTCCATGGAATGGTCCTAAAATCATGTTTATGTTTGCAGCTTTACTGCAAATAGGTTTCCCGCTGCCCCATGAACACCTGCCTGTTATTAAAATTAATTAGCGGGGACATCTGCCCCCCCCCCCCCCACCCCTTCCTCCTGTTTTTTTTACCTAGGACACCTGCCCCCTATTGTTTCTTTTACCTAGGACACGTGCCCCCCCCCCCCCCCCCCCCCCCCCCCTTGCTGTTTTTCACCAACTACACCTGCCCCCGTTTGTTTGCTAACGGGCCCCTCCCCATTGACCTTTCTATCTTTAGAAGCACCCGGGCCGACGGGGAGAGGGCGTGGTTGTGAGCATGGCTAGATTTCGCTGAAGGAAGGTACCCTCAAATCTGGGTCAAAAGTGGCGAAAATGACAAAAGGCTACTTCAACGTATGGTAACGGTATAAACTTCAGACGATCTGGGCGATGTACAGACGAAACATCATACCTTGGAGCCGGTTAGGTAATTTGGCAAAAAAAAAACTCTGATTTTATGCTCAATCGCTGCTCTACAGTAGTCTACAACAGTGCCCAATTCCATTCCAAACTGATAGAGTCGGGACGAATAGTACTCTCACTTTCCACGCGATGCGTGGTGTTCTCCACGCGGTCTCGACACTTGCAACAGATGCCAAAATGTCGGCCAGGGTGCGTAGAACAAGTTCTGAAAATTAGAAGTCGCTGCCTTCGGCGGTCTGGACACGGTTCGTGTTTGTGAGAAGTGCAATTTTAATGTCAAATTGGCAAATTTTCGTTAATCGTTTCCCGCCAAAACACCTACTCACCGCCGATTTCTTTTCACTGCAACTTCTTCCGATTATCTAAGGTTTAAAGATAGTGTCAGGATCCCCCCCCCCCCGCACTGAAACCTGGGACTTTATGCTCAATCACAGCTCCACAGTCGTATACAACACTGCCCATTTCCATTCTGAACTGATAGAGTCGGGCCGAATAGTACCCTCTCCTTCCAAGCGATGCGTGGTGTTTTCCAGGTGGCTCAGACGCTCCAAACAGATCCCAAAATGTCGGCCAGGGTTCGAGGAACAAGTTCTGAAAATTTCAAGTCGCTGCCTCCAGTGGTCTGGACACGGTTCGTGTATGTCAGAAGTGCTATTTTAATGTCCAATATGCAAATCTTCGTCAATCTTTTCCTGCCTGCCAGAAACCCAATCACCGCCAATTTCTTTTCACTTTAAACTTCTGACGATTCTCTTAGGTTTAAAGGTTGTGTTGGGATCCCTGGGTGGCGGTCTTAAAGAAGCAACTTCCATTTAGAGAGAGAGGGAGGGGGGGGGGGGGGGGCTCTAAAGGAGTCTGCACCCATTAACGGCGTCTTTTTTCGAACTGGCTTGAAAAGGAAGGACCAAATTCAGACAGTTACCTCCTCTCTTCAAAACGCTATATCCCAACCAATTCTAGGCAGATTTCCATGAAATTTTCACTCGTTGTTCATGGATAGTTGCGGCATCACTTTCCATGAAGAGCGATACGAATTTCGCATTTCGTCACGTCGAATTCGAAGAGTGCATGCGCATGAATTTCTCTGAAAACATCTTATAGATTTTAAGTAAAAATGGCCATTCGCACTTTTTGGTTTGAAATTGCAAGTTGTATGAATAAATATGCCTGTTAGCACATGTTAACCCTCTACAATTGGCCAGACATCAATATTTTGGATACATTTGAGATAAAATTGACCATTTTCAAATAGACAGAGCACTCAAAGGGTATGTGTCAAACAAACATAACTCCTTTTGTCGGTCATTAACTTGTGGGACGACGATATTGATATTAACCCACTCTACCATTAATGATGGTTTTTACCTAAACAATTTTTTTATAAAACAGTCATTTGAGACTACTATAACCACCTTTCTCATAACATCAATGAAAGAACTTCAGTGAGACAGTTAAAAACAATTCATCAGACACTGTGGGGGCATGAAAAATCAAGGAATCTCATCGGGAAAAGCCATGATTCTCCAGAATCATAAAGTCTAGTTATTTTTGGGTTTTTTTTTTTTTTTTTTTTTTCCCACACATTTTTGTCCGTACCATTCAGAAGCCATTTTCGAACCGATTTTCACACAATTTGGCACACGCATAGAGAGGCAAAAAATCTAGAAATGTACCGAAGCGGAATTTTCGATTTAACCCTTATTTCGCCAGAATTGGCAAAAAACTGCCAAAATTGGGGTTTATCGGCACTTTCTCAAAACACGTCTTATAGATTTTTTTTAAACATTCATCATTGCTAGACCTGCCCGTGACACGACCTTTGATACACACGACATATTAGGCGATGCATATGGTAACCCTCCACAGGCTGCCAAACATCGAAATTTTGATGAAATGGGCCGGATTCAGACCCCCACAGCACCCAAACGATACCCGAGAGGTAAACATAACTTCCTTTATTGGAAGTGGAATTCACCGAGGATCATTTTTGTAAGTAATAAGGGTGTTCAAAAAACCAAGCGTTAACCCGTTTTGGGCTGGTTAAAAAGCAATACCCCCATAAAGCTAAAAAATTCATGTTTTTTGTGGATTTCTCTAAACGAGTCTTGTAGATTTTCAAGAAAAAATTGTCACTCCCAGGCCTTGGGGTGACAATAGAAGTTACATGGACAAAATACTGCGGTGAACATTTGTTAACCCTCCACGGGGTGCTAAAAGTCAAAATTGTGATAAAAAAATGCTGTTTTTGGACACCAACAGCACCCAATTGGTACGCCACAAAGAAAAGTGCCTTCCTTTATCGACCGCACAATCTATATGCAAACATTTTTATAAGTAGTAAGGGTATTCAAAAGTCGAAGTCTTAACCCATTTTGGACAGGCTAAAGAGTGAGACCCCTTAAAATCTTAAAATTCCCATTTTCTGTGGATTTCTATAAAAACATCCTGTAGGTTTTCAAGAAAAATTGACTACTCGCAGGTCTTTGTGTGATATTACAAGTTGCATGGACAAAATGTTCCGGTGAGCGTTTATTAACCCTCTAGAGGCTGCCAAGCATCGTAATTTTGTTGAAATGGGCTGTTTTCGGACACGTACAGCACCCAATGTGTGCATGAGAAATAAACATAATCTCCTATGTTGGAAGTGGAATTCATCGAGGGCCATTTTTGTAAGTAATAAGAGTATTCAAACAAGAGGCCCCACGGGGCCTGAGGGCGCTCACCTGATACTGGCCGAGTCATATCACCAAAATAGCAAGGGATTCTGCCTTGTGGTTATTATCAGTTTTTCAACATAAAAGTGTTTTCTCTACTTAGTAACCCAGAGTGTTCATATGTTAGATCCCCATATTGGGTACTCAATAATTTATCTATTTATTTATTGGAATTTAAGGTCACTTTCTAAGGCTACATCATTACAGAGGCATAATTATAATATCAGGTTTGGTCAATCGTTTATGCCTATTACTGCCCACTTTACAGGGCTTTCAACGCAGGAATTGGTTACTGGGCCCAATTTTATCAATAAACCAGAACTTGAACAAATTTCAATTTGCCGCTTCTAAGAAAACTAAAAATCAAATATCAAAAGATTCTGAGAGGAGTATCAGAAAAAAAAGATTTTTTAAGAATATTTCTCATACTGAATTAAGTTATACATTGGGCTCCCATAGGGAACCCAAAAACAAAAGCTTCTGAAGCAGTGGTTTGGGAGAAGAAGATTATTCAACGTTATTCCCATTACCTACAGTGTTAAAAAATGATGACTCGGCACTTTTAGTCCTGGAAAAGTACTTATGATAAAACCAATGGCATTTTTTTCACCATTCCTTTCTCCCGGCCCTAAGGAAGCTTCACATTGTATAAAAATTCTCAGTGCCATGTAGTTCTGGAAATATGGGCATTCAAAAAAAAAAAATTTTTTCAGCTCCTGTAGTTGCCGTGGGGGACAGGAAAACAATTTATGGCATAAATTAGGTATTTGTGACCCAATAAGCCCTCATATCAAATTTGGTTCAAATCGACCTCTTGGTTTGGAAAATCCCCTCCCACAGGGAGACCAAATATGAGCCGAAGGACTTGACTTGAACAAACTTGAATCTCACCTCCCTAAGCATACTGTATACCAAATATCAAAAGATTCTGACCGGTGGATGCGAAGAAGAAGATTTTAAAAGAATATACCTCGTATTGCACTAAGTTACAATTTGGGTTCCCAAAGGGAGTCCAAATATGAACTCAGGGACTTGGCTTGAACAAACATCAATCTCACCCCCCTAAGGATGATGCATAGCAAATATCAAAAGATTCTGATTTGTGGATCCGAAGAAGAAGATTTTTAAAATATATCCCTCATATTGCACTAATTTGAACATTTGGGTTCCCATAGGGAACCCAAATATGGACCGAGGAATTTGATTTCTACAAATATGTGAATCAATGTTCCAAAGATGTTATATGTAAAATATGAAAGCTTTTAGAGCAGTGGTTTGGAAGAAAACAATTCTTTATTTTTTTCCCATTGCCTACTGTGTTAAAAAATACTGACTCAGCACTTTTTCAGAGTCCCGAAAAAGTACCCTATGATAAAACCGATAGCAATTTTTTTTTACCAATCCTTTCTGTTGGTCCCAAGAAAGCTTCACACCAAATAAAAATTCTCACTGCCGTGCAGTTTTTGAGATATAGGCGTTTTAATTTTTTTCTATTTTTAGCTCCTGTGGTTCCCACGGGGCTACAGGAAAAAAAATTTCTGCATAAATTAGGTACTTATGACCCAATAAGCCCTCACATAAAATTTGGTTCAAATTGGCCTCTCGGTTTAAAAAATAGAAATTTGGGGTGGGGCCAAAATTTTTGCTCCTCCCATAACATCGCCAAGTATAGACCTACAAACTTCTCTTGAACAAACTTGAGTCTACACCTCAAAAGGAAGCTGCATACCAAATATCAAGTCTCTGCTATTGCTGGTTCTTGAGAAGAAGATTTTTTAAGAATTGGAGCATTTTTGCCCCACCCCTCTGCTCAATATGAGCCGAAACCTAATTTGCCCAAAAATCAAAATGCCGCTATATAACCCCTACTCACATGAAATTTCATTAACATGCGGCCAGTGGTTTGGAAGAAAAAGACCCAAACATCACCTTCACGCCGGACGATGGACGACGGACGACGGACGAAAAGTGATCAGAAAAGCTCACCCTGACTTTCAGTCAGGTGAGCTAAAAACCAAGTGTTAACCCCTTTTGTGGTTGTCAATAGTAACACCCATCAAAAGCTTAAAACTTAATGTTTTCCCTGGATTTCTTTACAAACATCTGGTTGAGTTTTCAAGAGAAAATGGCCACTGATAGGTCTTGGTGTCATATTACCAGTTGATAGGATAAATTATGCCGGGAAGCATTTATTAACCCTCCATGGGCTGCTAAATGTGAAAATTTTGAAAAAAATAGTCTGTTTTTGGACACCAACAAAACCAAATGGGAATGCAACAGAGATGCATAACTTCTTTTACCGGACGCAAAACTGACAGGGAAACATGTTTGTAAGTAGTAAGTGTATTCAAAAATCCAGGTCTTAAAGCATTTTTGACTGGTTAAAGAGATATACCACTTAAAAGCTTAAAATTCCAGTTTTCTGTGGATTTCTCAAAATAAAATTTCAAGAAAAATTCACCTTTTGCAGGTCTTGGAGTGACAGTTCAAGTTGCATGGACAACATATTTCGGTAAGCATTTGTTAACCCTCCAGAGGCTGCCAAGCATAGACATTTGGAGAAAATGGGCTATTCTTTGGGAAACCATAACACCAAATGTGTACCTGCGAGATAAACATAACCCCCTTCATTGGAAGTGGAATTCATCGATGATCATTTTTGTATATAATGAAGGTATTGACAAAACCAAGCATTAACCCGTTTAGGGCTGATTACAGAAAGACACCCCTCAAAAGGTTAAAAATTCATGTTATCCAAGGATTTCTCTAAAAACATCTCGTAGATTTTCAAGAAAAAATGGCCATTCTCAGATCTTAGTGTGACATTACAGATTGCATGTACAAAATATTCCTGAAGCATTTGTTAACCCTATGCAGGTTCTCAAACATCAAAATGTTGATAAAATGGGCTGTGTTTGCATACCCACAGCACCCGAATTTGAGAGGAGAGATCCTAATAAGTGGAAGTAGAATTCACTGAGAATTATTTTTGGAAGTAATAAGAGTATTCAAAAAACAACACTTAACCCGTTTTGGACTGGATAAACAATGATACCCATAAAAAGCTTAAAATTCATGTTCTCCCTGCATTTCTCAGAAAACATCTTGTAGATTTTAAAGAAAAAGTGGCCATTCGCAGTTCTTGGTGTGACATTACAAGTTGCATGAATGAATATTCCTGTTAGCACTTGTTAACCCTCTAAGAGCTACCAGACATCAATATTTCAGATACATTTGAGATAAAATGGACCATTTTCAAATAGCCACAGCTCAACATGGGTATGTGTCAAACAATCATAACTCCTTTTGTCGGTCATTATCTTGTTGGACGATGATATTGACATTAACCCATTCCACCGTTAATGATGGTTTTTACCTAAACAATTTTTTTATCAAACTGAGTCATTTGAGACTACTATACTCACCTTTCTCATAACATCAATGAAGGAACTTCAGTGAGACAGTTAAAAACAATTTATCAGACACTGTGGGGTCATGAAAAATCATGGAATCTCATCGGGAAAAGCCATGATTCTCCAGAATCATAAAGTCTAGTTTGTCTTAAAATTGACCAAAACGCAGAAAAAACAAAAAAAATTTTTTCGGATAAGTCCCACCTGCACCCCAAATTTTCAGGGTAAAAAAAAAAATTTTTTTTTGTCTTAAAACTGACAGAAATGCATAAAAAACACTAGACTTTATGATTCTGGAGAATCATGGCTTTTCCCGATGAGATTCCATGATTCTTCATGACCCCACAGTGTCTGATGAATTGTTTTTAACTGTCTCACTGAAGTTCCTTCACTGATGTTATGAGAAAGGTGAGTATAGTAGTCTCAAATGACTTGGCTCGATCCTAACTAGAACTATCACTGAAGGTGATTAATACCCCCGCTTTGGGTTTTTAGAGGAATGCACTTCTGATCATGTAGGCGAAGGCCATAAGGAAATGTATACATAAAGATCATTTTTTGTTGTTGAAATTTGTATTTGCATGTGGCCTTCCACAGAACAGCACTGAATACTTAAAGAGCCCACACATATATGGTTTACATTTGGAAAAACACATTTACAATGTGCAACATGTATTCAAAATCGGTTCATTAATGTAGGAGGAGTTGCACACACAAGAATCCCATTTGAAAACCCATAATAAATCCAAGTTAAAGGGAGATAACCTGGTTAAAATTGTCGCAGATCAAAAATTTGGGAATATGCGTATGTTCACTTAGTTGTGATAATGTTTGAAAGGTTTCGTCAAAATTGATCGATAAATGTAGGAGGAGTTGCACGCACAAGAATTTCATGTAGAAACCCATAATAAATCTAAGTTAAAGGGAGATAACCTAGTTAAAATTGCCACAGCTCAAAAATTTTGGAATATGCGCATGTTTACTTAGTAGTGATGATGTCTGTAAACTTTTGTCCAAATTGATTGATAAATGTAGGAGGAGTTGCGCACACAAGAATTTCATGCAGAAACCCATATTAAATCAAAGTTCAAGAGAGATAACCTGGTTAAAATTGTCGCAGATCAAAAAGTTTGGAATATGCACATGTTCACTTAGTAGAGATGATGTTTGAAAGGTTTCATCAAAATCGGTTCATTAATGTAGGAGGAGTTGCGCACACAAGAATTTGTTCGAACGGAAAGACATAATAAATCTAAGTCAAAGGGAGATAACCTGGTTAAAATTGTCGCAGATCAAAAATCTTGGAATATGCGCATGTTCACTTAGTAGTGATGATGTCTGAAAAGTTTTGTCCAAATTGATTGATAAATGTAGGAGGAGTTGCACGCACAAGAATTTCATGTAGAAACCCATAATAAATCAAAGTTAAAGGGAGATAACCTAGTTAAAATTGCCACAGCTCAAAAATTTTGGAATATGCGCATGTTCACTTAGTAGTGATGACGTCTGTAAACTTTCGTCCAAATTGATTGATAAATGTAGGAGTTGCGCACACAAGAATTTCATGCAGAAACCCATATTAAATCAAAGTTCAAGAGAGATAACCTGGTTAAAATTGTCGCAGATCAAAAAGTTTGGAATATGCACATGTTCACTTAGTAGAGATGATGTTTGAAAGGTTTCATCAAAATCGGTTCATTAATGTAGGAGGAGTTGCGCACACAAGAATTTGTTCGAACGGAAAGACATAATAAATCTAAGTCAAAGGGAGATAACCTGGTTAAAATTGTCGCAGATCAAAAATCTTGGAATATGCGCATGTTCACTTAGTAGTGATGATGTCTGAAAAGTTTTGTCCAAATTGATTGATAAATGTAGGAGGAGTTGCGCACACAAGAATTTCATGTAGAAACCCATATTAAATCAAAGTTCAAGAGAGATAACCTGGTTAAAATTGTCGCAGATTAAAAAGTTTGGAATATGCACATGTTCACTTAGTAGAGATGATGTTTGAAAGGTTTCATCAAAATCGGTTCATTAATGTAGGAGGAGTTGCGCACACAAGAATTTGTTCGGATGGAAAGACACAATAAATCTAAGTCAAAGGGAGAAAACCTGGTTAAAATTGTCGCAGATCAAAAATCTTGGAATATGCGCATGTTCACTTAGTAGTGATGATGTCTGAAAAGTTTTGTCCAAATTGATTGATAAATGTAGGAGGAGTTGCGCACACAAGAATTTCATGTCCGGAAAGATGTACGGACGGACGTACGGACGGACGGACGGACGGACGGACAGACGGACGGACGGACGTACGGACGTACGGACGTACAGGGCGATTCCTATATAGCCCCCACTTCTTCGAAGCGGGGGTATAATTAACACCATAATTATGGAAACACTGGAACTACCAGCGCGACTGAAGAGAACAATAGCAGCTCTGGGCATCTCTTGCCCTGTCACCTGGACTGTCCGGGAGACAGGCAAGAGAGTCCATCTGAACTTGGAGTTCGTCATTGAGGAGCACAACACCGCCACACCTTCTTCGGGGAGAGGTAGCACCTTTTGTGAGAGGAACCCCTCTCACACTGGTCCTCACCCGAAGAAGCCTGGACCTGGCCCTGAAAAGAAGAAGAGCAAGAAGAAGAAGAGTCCGTCCACCAAGCGCCGGGATTCCAGGCGCCTGGAGGCCTTCCGGAATAGGAAGAAAGAGGTGAGCGAGAGGATGGAGGTCCTGGAGGCAGCTGCCAGTTCCCCTCCTAGTCCCACTAGTACACCCAACCAACTGCCAGCTCCCGAGCCGGTACTGTTGGATGAGAAACGTCTGGTGGAGACTGAGGAGGAACCGGAGGTTGCCGTTTCACCACCTCCCACCCCTCACTCCCCACTTCCTTCTCTACCGGACAGCCCGGGTGTGTCAATCTCAGCAACACAGCCACCTAAGTCTGCAGTCACCGCCGAAGAATTAAGGAGAATAATAGAGATGGGAAGGCGAGCAGTTGAGATGGGAAACCGAATCGCCTCCGAAACCCACGAGTTCAGGGAACAATCCAAGGCAGATCTCAAAAAGGAATTAGACGCAATCCATTCACCAAACTCAACACTAAACTCAACATCGTCGACTTCCACATCACAATCTCAACCACCTCCAAAGAAAAAGAGCCGGAAGAAGCCTAGACAGGGTTAAGCCACCTCCCTCCTTCCTTTTCCTCCTCCGCCGTGCCTTGACATCCTACAACAACAACAAACAGCTAACGAGGGTCGAAAGGGGCTTGTCCTCCAAATCGTCCCTGCGCGCCTTCGGCGCGTCAAACCATTTCGTTCGTCTCAAATGACTCAGTTGATAAGAAAATTGTTTAGGGAAAAACCATCATTAACGGTGGAGTGGGTTAATATCAATATCGTCGTCCGACAAGTCAATGACCCACAAAAGGAGTTATGTTTGTTTCACACATATCCACTGAGTGCTGTGTCTATTTGAGAATGGTCCATTTTATCTCAAATGTATCCAAAATATTGATGTCTGGCAGCTTGTAGAGGGTTAACAAGTACTAACAGGAATATTTTTCCATGCAACTTGTAATGTCACACTAAGAACTGCAAATGGCCATTTTTTCTTTAAAATCTTCCAAGATGTTTTCAGAGAAATCCCTCCGCATACGCTCTTTTCCAATTCGACGTGACGAAATGCGAAATTCATGTCGCTCTTCATGGAAAGTGATGCCACAACTATTCATGAACAAGGAGTGAAAATTTCATGGAAATCTGCCTAGAATTGGCTGAGATATGGTGTTTTGGAGAGAGGAGGTAATTGTTTGAATTTGGTCCTTCCTTTTCAAGCCAGTTCAAAAAAAGACGTCGGGAATGGGCGCAGAATCCTTCAGTGCCTCCTCGCTGGAGTAAGTCCACTTAAATGTTACCATTGTGTGTGACTGATGGAGAGTTGACTGTAAATGGAGGTTGCTTCTTTAAGACAGCCACCAGGGATCCCAACACAACCTTTAAACCTACGAGAATCTCAGAAGTTTGAAGTCAAGAGAAATTGGCGGTGATTGGGTTTCTGGCAGGCAGGAAAAGACTGACGAAGATTTGCATATTGGACATTAAAATAGCACTTCAGACATACACGAACGGTGTTCAGACCGCTGGAGGCAGCAACTTGAAATTTTCAGAACTTGTTCTACGAACCCCGGCCTACATTTTGGGATCTGTTTGGAGTGTCCGGACCACGTGGAAAACACCACGCATCGCTTGGAATGTGAGAGTACTATTCGACCCGACTCTATCAGTTTCGAATGGACACCGGCAGTGTTGTGGACGATTGTAGAGCTGCGATTGAGCATAACGTCCCAGGTTTCGGTGCCACATTGCCTAACCAGCTCCAAAAGAGCACGGGGGAGGGGTATCCTGACACTATCTTTAAACCTTAGATAATCGTCAGAAGTTGAAGTGAAAAGAAATCGGCGGTGAGTAGGTTTTTTGGCGGGTAACGATTAACGAAAATTTGCCAATTAGACATTAAAATTGCACTTCTCACAAACATGAAGCGTGTCTAGACCGCTGAAGGCAGCGACATCTAATTTTCAGAACTTGTTCTTCGCACCCTAGCCGACATTTTGGCATCTGTTGCGAGTGTCGAGGCCGCGTGAAGAACACCACGCATCGCGTGGAAAGTGAGAGTACTATTCGTCCCGACTCTATCAGTTTGTAATGGACTTGAGGACTGTTGTAGACTACTGTAGAGCAGCGATTGAGCATGAAGTCGGAGTTTTTTGTGCCAAATTGCCTAACCGGCTCCAAGGTATGATTTTTCGTCTGTACATCGCCCAGATCGACTGTAGTTTATACCGTTACCATACGTTGAAGTAGCCTTTTGTCATTTTCGCCACTTTCGCCCCAGATTTGAGGGTACCTTCCTTCAACCCCATTTTATAGCACAATCTAGCCATGCTCCCAACAACGCCCTCTCCCCGTCGGCCCGGGTGCTTCTAAAAATAGAAAGGTCAATGGGTAGGGGCCCGTTAGCAAACAAACGGGGGCAGGGCAGGGCAGGTGTACTTGGTGAAAAAACAGTTGTGTGAACATCCCCAGAAGTGAAAACCTATGCTCAGTGGCTGTAATCAAGATGTTAATTTAGACTCCCATTACGGCCAAGATACTACAGAATGCAAATGGGTGGGTGGCAGGCATCATCACTGGATCTAATGTTGTATTTCATGTTTTCTTTATATTCTATTTATTTTTTTTGATCTCTCTCTCTCTCTCTCTCATTTTAATTTGTGTTTGTCTATAATGTTTATAATATTTAGATTTTGCTAGATTCTGTTATTTATGGAATACGTTCTGCCATATTGTAAATTATTAGTCACCGTACAGGAACAGAGGGGCTTCTAAGTGGTAAGCACTTGTCCTCCAATCCTGATTTGCATTGTCAAATGGCAAATAAAATATGTTTAATCTAATCTAACACAGGGACCAGCCTAGGGGGGAATTTTAGGGAGACTTCAAGTCTCCCTCCAGAAAAAATAGGGAGACTGCAGAGTCATGTAGGGAGACTTCATAGGCAAGTGGGGAAAATTAAGAATATTCATGTACCACCCCCGCCGCCCCTTCATATTTTCAATTTATGGTCCTCCATTAACGTACAAATAATCCAGGTCCAGTTGTCTATGATGCATCTGTGCCAGGTTAAAAAATCACAATGTAATTATTGACTGAAAATCCCCCACTGCTACCTTCTCCTTCATGACCCCTCACCTCTTCTTCGTGCCAATCCCCCATCACCCTCCTGTGGTGGTTGCCTTTCAACAAAGTCTACTAAGCTAATAATTTCCTAAGTCTGAAAGTGTGAACAGGACCAGATGTAAGAAGGTTGCTTGGGAGGTACTTTGTTAGTTAATAAACAAAATACATTCTGGGGTCGAGTATTTTGTAAAAGAAATGTCATTCCGCATCATTTTTATGGCATTCCGGTGTCATTCCGCGTCATTTCATGTCATTCCGATGTTTAGGAGGACACTTTTTCAAGATCGTCCACATGCACACTTGTGTCCTGTACAAAGCTTTTCTTGACATCACTAAAGCTTTTTTTCATGTGTTTCAATTCCATTCGTGTTTTTCTGGGAATAGACAGCCCAACAGTTAACAGTCGTCAGCAAATCGAAATGAAAATAATGTGTTATAAAATACGTCCGTTGTGTATACATTTTCGGCATCCTAAGCGACGTAACCTACTTTCAAACTGGGTTGTTTTGATGAGTCGCTTAAGTCACCTATTTTCGTTTCGACACTTGAAGCTCCGACTGGAACACAACAAAATAGAAATAAAAAAATCCGCCAAAAGCGACAATGGACAATTGCTTGTCGTGTGATTTCAAATAAATGGACGTTTATTTGACGAATTAAAATGCCCATTTATCACACTCGAGCACATTCGATTTTTGAAAATACTCGTTTTCATGTAAACCTCGCATCACTCAGTTCAGCCTTTTCTCATTTTGGCCAATTTTTAGAGGGCGACTTGTAATCGCACCGACTATTTTTCTAGGCGACTTTGGGCTTAGAAGGGCGACTTAATCGCCCTAGTCGCCCTCACGGCTGGTCCCTGATCTAACAGTAGGGGGGGGGGGGGGGGGGGGGGGTGGGCATGTGTCCTAGGTAAAAAAAACAGCAGGGGGCAGGTGTCCTAGGTAAAATAAACAGCATGGGGGGGGGGGGGGGATGTCCCCGCTAATTAATTTTAATAGCAGGCAGTTGTTCATGGGGCAGGTGTCCTATCCCACTGCCCAGTATTCCAAATTTTCTATGGTACTTGGCCTTGACGGAAATAACATTTCAAGAAGAAACAACGGGAAACCTATCTGCAATAAAGCTGCAAATATAAACTTGATTTTAGGACTATTCCATGGACATTTTAAAGCCTACTGCGATATCAGTGTTTCTTACTCTCGTTTTTTCACCACACCGCAGTATTTTACCCGAGTCGAGTTCTGACGTCATGCAAGTTTGACCGACATGCTTTCAATTTTGTTATTGACAACAACATATTTATAATTTCGTGCTTACTGATCCGAATTTTGAAAACGACACACGCAATCGCGAAAGCGTTTTCTGAAAAACACGATTCTGTAAAAGGTTTTAGTGAAATTTGATTATTTTTTTTATTTTCAATTTCGATGGCTCTTGTCGAAAAGGTGCTAATCACTGATCGTCCCAAATGAGATCAAAGACACGCCGTAGTTTAATAACAGACAGAGAATCTTCTAAGAATATACATGCGCAATCCTAAAATGCAATAAATCAAGTGTTTTTTCACGTTTTATGAGAGAAATATGTCCAATTGTATCATTGAATCATTTTTAGGTATATGTGGGTGAGAAATTTTCTATACGGACAAAATACAGGCTAAATAAAATATTTGCCATTATTTTCCGCAGACGTATTTTTGTCTTTGCTTCTTGGGGAAATTTCTTGCTGCTAAATACAACGAAGGTGTGTTATTTGATGTGGTCAGAACCGTCAGGTGGTCGGGTTCGAAACCGCACCTCGCAGAAGATTTAGTGGGGGGGGGTGTCGATTTTACAAGTAATGTAGGCAGCGTACACGGCATGGGCTGTCTGTCTTTAATCCGACAAAAGAGGGTTAAGGCTTGGTTTTTTGAATACCCTTATTTATTTATTTATTTATTGGTGTTTAAGGTCACATACTTCTGCACAATGGTTAATCGTGACCATGACAGTTTTAGAGGTGGAGGAAGCCGGAGTACCCGGAGAGAACCACCAAGCATCGATGAGCAACTGTCAGCTCCTCAACATTCTCACTCTGTTCAGGCTCCGCTCAGGCAGGGTTACAGAGGTTGAAGACATGTGTACCATCGACGTGCAGTATGCCTTAGTACATGGGGACATCGTGCCCCCATGTCGGCAAACGGGCCAAAGTGCCTTGCCCAAGGACACAACGCGAGTCGTCCCGGACGGGGATCGAACTCGGGACCTCTAGCACAGAAGTACAACAGTTTACCACTGAGCCACCGCGCTCCCTTGAATACCCTTAATACTATCATACATTTTCCCTCAGCAATTCTAAGTCTGATGAAAGAGGTCATGTTTATCTATTGCATACCCATTTTGCTGCCCGAAAACAGCCGATTTATTAAAATTTTGACGTTTAGCAGCCTGTAGAGGGATTAACAAACGACTAGCGGAATATTCTATCTATGCAATTTGTAAGACCTGCCAATGTCAAATTGTTCTTGAAAATCCCCAACAAGCAGTTAGCGAAATCCACGGAAAATGTAAATTTTAAGCGTTTAAGGGGCATCTCTCCTTATCCAGTCCAAAATGGGTTAAGTTTCATTCTTTTAAATACCCTTACTACTTACAAACCTTAAACAACAGTAAATAAACAATATCATGCAGTGCAGTGTGGAATATGAAGTGAGGCGGTCCAAAACATTTTAACAAGAAATACGGGAAACCTATTTGCAGTAACGCTGCAAACATGAACTTGATTTTAGGACCATTCCATGGTCAGTTTAAAGCCTACTTCAATATCAGCGTCCCTTATTCTCAACCTTTCAGTGCATCACTGCAGTATTTCACCCGAGTCGAGTTCTAACGTCATGCAAGTTTGGTCGACATGCTTTCAATTTTGTTATTGCTAACTACATATTTATAATTTCATTATTTCTGATCGGAATTTTGAAAATGACACACGCAATCGCGACAGAGTTTCCTGAAAAACTCGATTCTGCAAAAAGTTTTAGTGAAATTTCATTTTTTTTTATTTTAAATTTCGATGGCTCTTGTCGAAAAGGTGTTAATTGCTGATCGTTCCAAACAAGATCAAAGACTGACGCCGAAGATTAAAAATAGACAGAGAATCTTCTAAAAATATACATGTGCAATCCTAAAATGCAATAAATCAAGTCTTTTTTCACGTTTTATGCATGTTTTATGAGAGAAACATGTTCAATCGTATCATTGAATCATTTTTAGGTATATGTGGGTGAGAAATTTTGTATACGGACAAAATACACACTAAATAAAACAATTGGCATTATTTTCCGATGACGTATTTTTATCTTTGCTTCTTGGGGAAATCCATGCTGCTAAATATGACGAAGGAATGTTATCTAATGAGGTCAGGTGGTCGGGTCTGACACCCCACCTCGCAGTAGATTTAATGGGGGTGTCGATTTTACACGTGATGTAGGCAGCATACATGGCATGGGCTGTCTGTCTTTAATCAGGAAAAAACAGGTTAATGCTTGGTTTTTTGAATACCCTTAATACTATCAAACATTATCCCTCGTGAATTCTGATAAAAGAGGATATGTTTATCTATTACATATGCATTTGGAGCCCGGTAACAGCCAATTTTATCAAAATTATGACGTTTAGCAGTCTGTAGAGGGGTTAGCAAATTATTAGCAGAATATTCTATCCATGCAACTTGTAATACCAACCAAGACCTGAAATGTCCAATTGTTCTTGAAAATCGCCAACAACCAGTTGGCGAACTCCACGAAAAATGTAAATTTTATGCTTCTGAGGGGTATCTCTCCTTATCCAGTCCAAAATGCATTCAGCTTCATTCTTTTAAATACCCTTACTACATACAAAACTGATCTGTGAATTCTACGCGCAGTAAAGGAAGTTTTGTTTAGCCTTTACATACCCATTGGGTGCTGTTGGTGTCTCAAAGCAGCCCATTTTATCAAACTTTTGATGTTCAGATGCTGGTGTAGAGCTAACAAATCCTGACCGGAATATTTTGTCCATGCAACATGTAATGGCACACTAGGACCGATGAATGACCATTTTTTTCTTGAAATTTACAAGATGTTTTTAAAGAAATCCAGGGAAAACTTGAATTTTTAAGCCTTTGATGGGTATCGCTGTTTAACCAGCCCAAAAACGGGTTAAGGCTTTGTTTATTGAATACCCTTATTACTTACAAAAATTATCCTCGGTGATTTCCACTTCCAAGAGAGGAAGTTATGTTTATTTCCCAGCTACAGGTTGGGTGCTGTGAGGGGCTGAAAACAGCCTATTTTATCAAAGTGTTGATATTTGAGAGTCTGTGGAGGGTTAACAAATGCTTATCAGAATATTTTGTCCTTGCAGTTTATAATGTTACACCACGATCTGCGACGGACCAGTTTTTTCTTGAAAATCTACTTGACATTTATAGAGAAATCCACGTAAAGCATGATTGTTTAAGCTTTTGGGGGAATCACTCTTTAACCACCCAAAACGGGTTAACACTTGGTTTTGTGAATACCCTTATTACTTACAAAAATGGTCCTCGGTGAATTCCACTTCCAACGAAGGAGATTATGTTTATTTCTCAGGTACACATTGGGTGCTGTGTGCGTCTGAAAACAGCCCATTTCAACAAAATTACAAAGCTTGGCAGCCTGTGGAGGGTTAATAAACGCTCACCGGAATATTTTGTCCATGCCACTTGTAATGTCACACAAAGACCTGCGAGTAGTCAATTTTTCTTGAAAACCTACAAGATGTTTTTAGAGAAATCCACAGAAAATTCGAATTTTAAGATTTTAAGGGGTCTCTCTCTTTAACCTGCCCAAAAAGGGTTAAGACTTCAACTGTTGAATATCCTTACTACTTACAAAAATGTTTCCGTATAGAGTGTGGGCTCGATAAAAGAACGCACTTTTCTTTGTGGCGTACCCATTGGGTGCCGTTGGCGTCCAAAAACAGCCCATTTTATTACAATTTTGACTTTCAGCAGCCCATGGAGGGTTAACAAATGCTCCCCTTAGTATTTTGTCCATGCAACTTCTATAGTCACACCAAGACCTGGGAGTAACAAATTTTTCTTGAAAATCTACAAGACTGGTTTAGAGAAATCCACGGAAAACATGAATTTTTTAGTTTATGGGGGTATTGCTGTTTAACCAGTCCAAAACGGGTTAATGCTTGGTTTTATGAACACCCTTATTACTGACAAAAATGATCCTCGGTGAATTCCACTTCCAATAAAGGAAGTTATGTTTATCTCTCATGTATTGTTTGGGTGCAGTGGGGGCCTGAAACCGACCCAATTCATCAAAATTTCGATGTTTGGCAGCCTGTGGAGGGTTACCATATGCATCGCCGAATATCGCGTATGTATCAAAGGTCGTGTCACAGGCAGGTCTAGAAATGATGAATGTTTAAAAAAAATCTACAAGACGTGTTTCGAGAAAGTGCCGATAAACCCCAATTTTGGCAATTTTTTGCCAATTCTGAGGAAATAAGGGTTAAATCGAAAATTCCGCTTCGGAACATTTTTAGATTTTGTGCCCCTCTATGCGTGTGCAAAATTTCATGAAAATCGGTTTGAAAATGCCTTCTGAATCGTACGGACAAAATGTGTGAAAAAAAAAACAAAAAAAAAAACCCAAACTAGACTTTATGATTCTGGAGAATCATGGCTTTTCCCGATTAGATTCCATGATTTTTCTTCACCCCACAGTGTCTGATGAATTGTTTTTAACTGTCTCACTAAAGTTCCTTCACTGATGTTATGAGAAAGGTGAGTATAGTAGCCTCAAATGACTCGGTTTGGGTTTGATAAAAAAATGTTTAGGTAAAACCCATCATTAATGGTAGAATGGGTTAATATCAATATCAATGTTTCCCTATCAGTTTTGCGTCCGGTAAAAGAAGTTACGTTTCTCTGTGGCATTTCCATTTGATGTTGTTGGTGTCCAAAAACAGACTATTTCCTCAATTTGTTTTACATTTGCAGCCCATGAAGGGTTAACAAATGCCTACCAGAATAATTGATCCATGCAACTGGTCATATGACACCAAGACCTATCAACGGCCATTTTCTCTTGAAAACCCCACAAAATGTTGGTAATAGCGGGGGAGGAATTCGTCACATACAGGTGAATTGTGCACTTGGTGATACCTTCTTGAAATTTGGCACACTGTTAGTGTAGGCTATGAGGTTCTCAAAAACGATCGGCTACAAGTTGACACCGACCGGTGGCGACCAGTAGCGGCACAATCCAAAATGGCCGCCAGCGGCTGAAGGGAACCTCCTTTTCGACGGTCTACCGACTATACATCCGATTGTAAGGGCGCGAAAGTGAACTCTGATCCACGCACGTGTTGGAAACAGACGTGGGAGATGATGTAGAATAAAACGAGATTCTCTATACGGACGCATCAATTTCTTGGAACTTGAAAAGAGCGTTGTTTCTCCGGGATCAGCGTCATTCAGGCAAACCTGAATGACGCTGATCCCGGAGAAACAACGCTCTTTATGAAGCAGTCTCTTTGCCATACAATCTCTTGTTTGGCGTAATTCCGCAAGCAATTCTGATTTGTCTGTCGAAATTAATTCGAGAACGCGATTGTTCACAAAAATCATTCACAGAATGAGTGAGAATCCTCTTCGTGTACGGACTAGTACTGACTGGGAACGTTGTTGCTTTTGCCAGCAAGACAGTTCCAAGAAATTGATGCGTCCGTATAGAGAATCTCGTTTTCATGACGCCTATAAAGCTATTGAGGAAGACATAACGCGCTTCCTAGATAATGGCGTTGAGCTTCCATATAATTTGACCATTGATTGTTTGATGAGAGAGAGTGATGAGTGTATGTCGATGTCACTGTTGACGAATAAGGCAATATATCATAAGACATGCCGTGACAGTATTCGGACTCACATCGTACAGCGCGTGCTACACAAGCGAGAGCGAAATGAGGCAGTGGCATCCTGCTCCACGCTGAGTCCTAAAAGAACACGGACAAGTTTTGAATCTGGCTGTGACAGGAAACTGCCCCAGTGTGTTTATTGTCACAAACGCGAAGGTGACAGCAGTGAGCCTATTTGCAGATCAATGTCTGATAACAATAAACTCAAAATTATGGCAAAGGAAGCCGAGAACTGGGTTGTTTTTTCTCGGGTCAATGCAGCATTTGATTCCGCTGCTAGTGATCTTTACTATCACAAAACCTGTTATTGTAAGCTTGCCAATGAAGCACGAGCGGCTAAATCTAAAAAGTCGAAGAACGCCGAACATTCCGCGTCAGGCCTGCCCTATGACCCTCTCGTTATGGCAGAGCTCATAACATTTGTTGAACACAACGATTCCGCGATGAAGCTTGTCGATCTCAAGAATCTGTACAGTCGGAGGTTGAAGCAAGTCGGTTCTGATTGGCTTAGTGAAGAAATACATTCCACTCGATTCAAAGAACATTTGTTGCAGAAATTGGGCGATGGCTGGGACGCCTTCACACAGGGTAGAGATGTGTTTATTTCAAGTAGGTTTCGAGTTGGCTCCTTGTTGTCCGAATCTTTAACTCGTATAGTGTCTGAGGAAGAGGCAAAAAAGATAGTTGATGTGGGTCTTCTTCTGCGTAAACACATACTCATATCTCAAGCTCCTTTCACGGGATCATTTTCATCTTATTGCTTGAGCGAGCCTGTACCCAACTCACTCCTGACTCTTCTTAGAGTTCTACTTGAGGGCACATGTAGTATACAGAACTTAGGCGATGATGAGACTGTTAATGCCAAGACTCGAGTGGCTTGTACTATTTCACAGATGTTGATCAGCAATTCAGCGAAACGCTCCGAACATGCACAAAATGTTCACCAGAGACGTGACAGAGAAACTCCAATGCCTCTTTATGTGGGTTTGAAGTTGCATGCCCATGATCGTATGAAAAATCTTATCAGAGATTTTCATCAAATGGGACTCTCTGTCTCTTATGATCGCGTAATGGATGTTCGCAGGAGTTTCGCGAGAGCTGTTTCACTGCGGTTCAAGAACGAAGGTGTTGTAGTCCCAGCTAACTGCAAACGTAATGTTTTCTCGATAGGAACCACTGATAACATTGATGTATCTGGTAGATCTGATATGCATGGTACGTCCATCACACTCATTGGTCAACTGAGCAGGGACAATGTGGGTACTGATCCCCCACCACTGAGTTTAGATGTTCCAGAAGACACACAAATTGAACTCCCAGACGACTATGCATTTGTTCCTTTCGTTGAAGACTTTGGTGGGGACATCAGGCTTGAATCTCCAGATGAATGTAATGTACGGCCCAATGAATATGCAGATTTGAACGTGGGAGAGAATGACTGGTTGTCTCATGTGTCACAGATCAGCAATAAAGGGAAGGTTGATGGCAGCTGGCAGCTTGATGAAGTCCCTGTGACCTTTTCAGGCTTCTTTTCAAAACATGAAGATCAAGACAATGTCAAACCTCGTGCAGTTATTGGGGTATTCCCTGTTTTCAGTGAGCAGAAAGCGGACTCACTCAGTATGCAGAAGCATGCTATGTATGTGGTCAGGGAAGCTACTGCTTTCGTAAACCCCGGCCAGATACCTGTCATTGAAGGTGACTGTCCGTTGTATGCCAGGCAGAAAAAATGTCAATGGCTGTTCCCAGAGGAGATAGGTGAGGATCGAATGGTGTGTATGATTGGATTCCTGCATCTTGAAATGTGCACCCAAGAAGCTGGTGGTAAGCTTATGGGTGGTTCTGGTTGGGAGCGAATGTTTCACCTCGCAAAGATATTCACACCCGGTGTAGCATCATCCCTACTTGGTGGGAAACATGTCAAGAGGACGCGACAGGCATATCTTCTCACTCTAGCTTGGCTTGAGATCCTCAGAAAGAATGCTTATGAGATTTACTGTCAGCAGACTGGGCCCCATGAGTCATTTGAAATGTGGGAACAGAGGATTCTTTCACAATCTCCAACTGCGCGCTATTGGGGTGAAATCGTTCGGAACTTTCTCTTGACAAGCTGTCAATTCGTTCGGAACCAACGAATCGGTAACTGGCCTGGTACACTGTGTTCTATCGATGAGTTGTGCAGTTACTTTTTTGCCCTAGGACATACAAATTATTGTCGGTGGGTCCCCGTATTTCTGAGAGACATGTCTCAGCTACCCAGGCGGCATCCTTCAATCCACAACAAATTCATGGAAGGCCATTTTGTGGTCCAGCGTAGTGAGAGGAAGTTCAGTATGATGGGTTTAGATCAGAGCCAAGAACATAGTATCCAACTACTCAAAGAAGACAGTGGTCCAAAAGGTCTCTATGGCCAGGCTGAAGAGAAAGTCGTTATTGAGCTTTCAAGGTCAGAAGTTCTGCGTGTTATAGATGAGTATGAATATGCAAGTTTCCACACAACATCATCAGATAACACGGAACACCCGGAAAGTTCGGTATCAGAGCAGAAAAAATTTCTGAATCAATTGAAATCTCTCCTCGATCTGGTGAATCAGGGACTCATTATCAACCCTTATGATGAAACTAGTGGTCAGCTGGTGACATTAGATACTGGTGAATATATGGACCCCGAAGTTAGTAAGAGTTTACGGTCATTACCCGAAAGGGGCAAGCATTTATATTCCACTTTCTTGAAGGAAAGGCTTGTGGAATGCACCGTACCCCTGAATGATGTTATTCCCAAGGCAAATATATATACCTTCCTTAACCCACCCCCAGCCAACCTGGACAAAGGCCGAGACAAACTCATGTCAAGTAAAGCAACTGCCGCAATAGTTACCCAGATGTTCGTTTCACTGCAAGCCCGGCCTGATTCAAACATGGATGAGTTTTTCATGCACGAGAATGCACGTGATCCGCCAGCATTATCCGATAGAGGTAAGCTACGGAGTGGGACAAAATCTCAAATTCTCAATTGTTTACCAGCTATTCCTGCACAAGGGAAGAATTCAGCAGCTAGACAAGCTTCAGTTGTCATCTTGGATATGCCTGCTGTAGTCCATGTAATCAAACCACAGAAAGCGGATCTGTTTGGAGAATATGCTCGATTGCAATTATTGCCATACATCGAATCTCTGATTAACACGAACACCACAAGGGTTGATGCGATCTATGACTGTTACCCCGAAGGCAGTTTGAAGAATCAGACGCGAGCAAAACGCCTCGGTGAGACAGCAGTTAGGTTGATACGGGTGTCCGAGAACGTCCCTTTACCTAAAGGGAAGAATTGGCAGGCATTCTTGAAAGTTAGTGAGAATAAAGACGAATTTTTCAAGTTCCTGTCTGCTGAACTGCTGAAATTAACATCAACATCCGAGTACCAGTTGTTAACGACATCAGGAGAATATGTACTATGCAATAAGGATGTTAGCTTATGTGACATATCTCCATCGAACCACGAGGAAGCAGACACGCGCATGATGCTTCATCTCAACCATGCAGTCTCACAAGGTCACAAAATAGCTTTTCTTCGCACGGTTGATTCTGATGTCGTCATTCTGTCTTTGCACCATTTCGCAACATTCCGTGACCTTGGACTCAGTGAGCTGTGGATTGGGTTTGGAATTGGAAAGGCATATAAAGATATGCCAATTTATGAGATAGCTTCACAACTTGGACCTGATTACTGTAAGGCCCTGACTTTCTTCCACGCCTTCACAGGTTGTGATGTAACATCCAGCATGCTCGGCATTGGGAAGAAGACAGGATGGAATGCATGGATGAATTTTCCCGCATCAACTGAAATGATGATAGAATTGACTGAGAATCCGCAAGTCTTTTCAGAGGATTCCCCTCATATGCAGCATATCGAAAAACTCACCATACAGATGTACAGTAACAGTTGTGTCAGTACACGTGTCAATGATGCGAGACGGCATATGTTCACACATGGCCTTAAGTCTATGGAAAACATCCCGCCCACCAAAGCAGCTCTGTATCAACATGTAAAAAGGGTAATTCTTGTGTCATCTTTCATTTGGCATCGTGCTCTGCAGAAACACTTATGTGTGCCAGACCCATCACAGTACGGATGGGAGTGGAATCCACGTCTCAATATTCTGGTCCCATTTTGGACTCACCTAGGAGACGCAAGTGCTGCATGTGCACTGATGCTCCACTGTAGTTGTGCCAAGGCCTGCAAGGGCAATTGCAAATGCTTGAAAGCTGGATTAAGGTGCACACCTTTGTGTAAGTGTGAAGGTGGCTGTTGTAACAATATTGAGTAGTATACTGTCATGTTAGGACCAGTCATCTCCTATTCTGGTATTTTTTTTTCCATTTTCGGCCAGTTAACACATGTCATGTTTCTAGTTGAGTTGATTTTGCTAACAAATGTTCATCCCATGTGGCTTGCTACATTGTCCGGGGTATAGGAATACAGTTTTAGATTTCGGAAAATAGTCTGTTATTTACTGCACAAGACGGTGTTAATTCATGCATAGCATGATACAATATCCCCAACTATTTTGCCTCTGTACAACAGTTGATACCTTCGTTCACCCGTGTGTTCATCTATGGTATCCTTGTCTTTCTCTGGCCATAGGCCACATGTGACTAGTCAGTTCCTACTCCATAGCAAATCAACTTGGAAATCCTTCATCTTGTAGCGCACTCATGTCTCAATGAATCCATACCTGAGTTGATCTAATAAATCTAACGTAAGGTATCAAATTGCCATACCGGATCATATTTCGATAAGTTATTCGCTAAAACATTTCGACCACTCATCGACATCAAAGGTCATGTTTTGGCTCCCAGTGGTGGCTATATCTCTATATCCCTGGTAAAGTAGCATACCATGAGGGATGGGCATTAAGTGTCGGCAACATTAATCCTGACTTGGAACACACCACATCTTAACTGGCCGAAAATGAAGAATACTACTTGTAGTCAAAAAATATTCCTGTACCTCGAATGACTGCAAACATACACTCACCCCTTCTAGTCCCATTTTGCCAATGTTCTATACTGGCAAGATAACATTGTATAATTAACAACGGGAACTAATGCATCCCGAGTTCATTCCAGCACTGCCCTTGCTGGCAGACGTGTCGCTATGGTGTTGAGATTGAACCAGAACTCCTCTAGAAATTTGATAGTTTTATTTTCTTAGAAAATAAATCTATCGAAAATGCCGGAAGTTGAGAATAGACTGTCACTTTAATTGGATTATCAAATGTCCAAGTATCCCCACTGCTGCATACTATCGAGTACCCTTGTTCATGTGTTGACAGGAATCTCTCATACCATGTTCATTTGACCATTGCATTCCCGAGAAACATTCAACACTAATTTATCTACGGACGGACGATCATACTGACAGT
This sequence comes from Pictodentalium vernedei, assembly GCA_031216915.1. NCBI lineage: Eukaryota > Metazoa > Mollusca > Scaphopoda > Dentaliida > Dentaliidae > Pictodentalium > Pictodentalium vernedei. Next base: position 526,916,872 of record CM062297.1, on the reverse strand, counting down.
CAGACACACAGACGCACACATCGACGGAAATTCTGATCCCATTATCCATTAATCTTCCCCCCAACTTGTTCCAAGGGCTTCACTCCATCATTCACATCAATTACAGCACATGTATGGTGTTAGGTTTGGAGCTTCAGTTGTGCGATCGGCGAAAATAGCTTTTTTTCGATCCGCTTGGCGGCCATTTTGGATTTCGCTGCTAGTGGTGGCTAGAGGATGGTGCCAACTTGTAGCCGATCGATTTTGAAATCTCTGATGCCTACCCTTACATCATGCCAAATTTCAGGAAGGTATCACCAAGTGCACAATTCTAGCGAATTCCTCCCCCGCTATAAAGAAATCCAGGGAAAACGATTTTTTAAGCTTTTGATGGGTATCCCTGTTAACCTCCCCAACAGGGGTTAACGCTTGGCTTTTTGAATACCTTTATTACTTACAAAAATGGTCCTCTGTGAATTCCACTTCAAACAAAGGAGATTATGTTTATCCCTCATGTATACATTAGGTGCTGTGCGTGTCTGAAAACAGTCCCATGTTAACAACATTACGATGCTTGGCAGCTTGTAGATGGTTAAAAAAACGCTCACCGGAGTATTTTGTCCATGCAACTTGTAATGTCACATAAAGACCTACGAATAGTCAATTTGTCTTGAAACCCTACAAGTTACCGTTAGGGAAATTCACAGAAAATGGGAATTTAAAGCTTTCAAGGGATATCTCTCTTTAGCCTGCCTAAAATGGGTTAAGACGTCGACTTTTGAATACCCTTACTACTTACAAACATGTTTCCGTATAAATTTTACGCGCGATAAAAGAAGGCACTTTTCTTTGTGGTGTACCCTTTGGGTGCTGTTGGTGTGCAAAAACAGCCCATTTTATCGCAATTTTGACCTTCAGCAGCCCGGGGAGGGTTAACTAATGCTGACCGGAATATTTTGTTCATGCGACTTGTAATGTCACACCAAGACCTGCAAATAGCCGATTTTTCTTGAAAACCTACAAGATGTTGTTAGAGAAATCCACAGAAAACGGGTATTTTAAGATTTTAATGGGTATCTCTCTTTAACCAGCCCAAAATGGGTTAAGACGTCAAATTTTGAATACCCTTACCACTTTCAAAAATATTTTCCGATCAATTTTGCGTCCGATAAATGAAGGCCCCTTACTCTGTGGTATATCGTTTGGGTGCTGTTGGTGTCTAAAAACAGCCCATTTTAAAACAATTTTTATGTTTAGCAGCTCGGGGAGGGTTAACTAATGCTGACCGGAATATTTTATCCATGCAACTTGTAATGTCACACCAAGACCTGAGAGTGACCAATTTTTCTTGAAAATCTACAAGACTCGTTTAGAGAAATCCACGGAAAACATGAAGTTTTGAGCTTTTTTTGGGTATTGCTGTTTAACCAGCCCAAAACGGGTTAACACTTGGTTTTCTGAACATCCTTATTACTTACAAAAATGATCCTCGGTGAATTCCACTTCCAATAAAGGAAGTTATGTTTACCTCTCGGGTATCGTTTGGGTGCAGCAGGGGTCTGAAACTGGCCCATTTCATCAAAATTTTGATGTTTGGCAGCCTGTGGAGGGTTACCATATGCATCGCCTAATATGTCGTGTGTATCAAAGGTTGTGTCATAGGCAGGTCTAGCAATGATGAATGTTTAAAAAAAATCCTAAAGACGTGTTTTGAGAAAGTGCCGATAAACACCAATTTTGGCAGTTTATCAATTCTGGCAAAATAAGGGTTAAATCGAAAATTCCGCTTCGGTACATTTTTAGATTTTTTACCACTCTATGCGTGTGCCAAATTGTGTGAAAATCGGTTCGAAAATGGCTTCTGAATGGTACGGACAAAAATGTGTGGGGAAAAAAAAAAAAAAAAAAAAAAAAAATCCGTAGAAAAACAATAGTCTTTTCCAGAGGGAAAAGCCTAAAAAAAATTTTTTTTTCGGATTTTGGTCCAAAATTTTCGAAGTCCCACCCGCACCCCAAATTTTCAGGGTAAAAAAAAAAAAATTTTTTTTGTCTTAAAACTGACAGAAATGCATACAAACCCCAAAAAAATTTTTTCAGATTTTCGTCCAAAATTTTCTAAGTCCCACCCGCACCCCAAATTTTCAGGGGAAAAAAAAAAAAAAAATTTTTTTTTTGTCTTAAAATTGACCAAAACGCAGAAAAAACAAAAAAAATTTTTTGGGGATTTTGGTCCAAAATTTTCTAAGTTCTACCCGCACCCCAAATTTTCAGGGTAAAAAAAAAAATTTTTTTTTTGTCTTAAAACTGACAGAAATGCATAAAAAACAAAAAAAAATTTTTTTCGGATTTTGGTCCAAAATTTTCTAAGTCCCACCCGCACCCCAAATTTTCAGCCTAAATATGAACCCAGGGATTTGGCTTCAACAAACTTGAATCTCACCCCCCTAAGGATGGTGCATACCAAATATCAAAACATTCTTATTGCTAGATCTGAAGAAGAATATTTTTCAAAAATACTCCTCATACTGCACTAATTTAAATATTTGGGCTCCCATAGAGAGCCCAAATATCAACCCAGGCAATTTATTTCAATAAACATGTGAAACAATCTTCCAAAGATGTTTATATATGTGAAATTTGAAAGCTTTTGGAGCAGTGGTTTTTCCCATTACCCACAGTGTTAAAAAATGCTGACTCAGCACTTTTTCAAACTCCCCAAAAAGTACCCCATCATAAAACCGATGGCAATTTTTTTTTATCATTCCATTCTGTTGGTCCTAAGGAAGCTTCACAACAAATAAGAATTCTCAGTGCCGTGTAGTTTTGGAGATATGGGCGTTTTCATTTTTTTCTATTTTTAGCTCCTGTGGTTCCCACGGGGCTATGGGGAAAAAAATTTCGGCATAAATTAGGTACTTATGACCCAATAAGCACTCATGTAAAATTTGCTTCAAATCGGCCTCGCGGTTTGGAAAATAGAAATTTGGGGCGGGGCCAAAATATTTGCCCCTCCTTTAGCATTGTCAAATATAGCCCCTCCAACTTCTCTTGAACAATCTTGAGTGTACACCTCAAAAGGAAGCTGCATACCAAATATCAAGTCTCTGCTATTGCTGGTTCTTGAGAAGAAGATTTTTTAAGAATTGCAGCATTTTTGCCCCATCCCTCTGCTCAATGTGAGCCGAAACCTAATTTGACAAAAAATCAAAGTCCGCAGACACAACCCCTTCTCACATGAAATTTCATTAATATGCGGCCAGTGGTTTGGGAGAAAAAGCCCAAATACCACCTTCACGACGGACGACGTCATCATGGTTGAATGATCGCAACCAAAAGGGGACATTCTAATCTGGGCATCATCTGGAGTGATCCTACGAAGTTACAATGAAACATTCATAAATATGACCTGTAGACTGTGCTCAAGGTTTTCAGGCTTCCGGCCCCTGAAGCCGTCACAGTTGACCAATCATGACCAAAAGGAGATGTCATCATCTAGGCATTATATGGAGTCAAACTAACAGGTTAAAATGAAATCCTTCCATAAATATGACCTATTTATTTATTTATTTACTGGTGTTTAAGGTCAAATATTTCTGCACAATGGAAATATGACCTATAGACTATGCTAAAGGTTTTGGGCTCGGGCAGCCATCAAGGCTGAATGATCGTGACCAAAAGGGGACGTTCTCATCTAGACATTATTTGGAGTCATCCTACCAAGGTACAATGGAATCCCTTCATAAATATCACCTGTAGACTGTGCTAAAGGTTTTCGGGCTTCAGGCCCCTGTAGCTGTCACGGTTGCCTAATGGTATCCAAAAGGGGCTGCTCTCATCTAGACATTATATGAAGCCAACCTACTAAGTTACAATGAAATTCCTTCATAAATATGACCTGAAGACTGTGCTAAAGGTTTTCAGGCTTTGGGCTCGGGCAGCCATCATGGTTGAATGATCGCAATCAAAAGGGGACATTCTCATCTGGGCATCATCAGGAGTGATCCTACGAAGTTACAATGAAATCACTTCATAAATATGACCTGCAGACTGTGCAAAGATTTTCGGGCACCTGTAGACATCACAGTTGACCAATCATGACCAAAAGGGGATGTCATCATCTAGGCATTATATGGAGTCAACCTAACAAGTTACAATGAAATCAATCCATAAATATGACCTATAGACTATGCTAAAGGTCTTTGGGCTCGGGCAGCCATAAAGGCTGAATGATCGCGACCAAAAAAGGATGTTCTCATCTAGACATTATTTGGAGTCATCCTACCAAGCTAAAATGAAATCCCTTCATAATAATGGCCAGTAGACTGTTCTAAAAGATGTTCGGGCTTCAAGCCCCTGTAGCCATCACAGTTGCCCAATCGTGACCAAAAGGGGACGTTTTCATTTAGACATTACATGAAGTCAACCCAGAAATCCCTTCATAAATCCGACCTGTAGACTGTGCTAATGGTTTTTGGGTTTTGGGCTCGGGCAGCCATACCGGTTGACCGATCGCGACCAAAAGGGAACGTTCTCACAGTTGCCTAATGGTATCCAAAAGGGGCTGTTCTCATCTAGACATTATATGAAGTCAACCTTACAATGGAATCCCTTCATAAATATGACCTGTAGACTGTGCTAAAGGTTTTCAGGCTTCGGGCTCAGGCAACCATCATGGTTGAATGATCGCAACCAAAGGGGACAATCTCATCTGGAGTGATCCTACGAAGTTACAATGAAATCCCTTCATAAATATGACCTGTAGACTGTGCTCAAGGTTTTCAGGCTTCGGGCATCTGTAGCCATCACAGCTGACCAATCACAACCAAAAGGGGATATCATCTAGGCATTATATGGAGTCAACCAAACAGGTTACAATGAAATCCTTCCATAAATATGACCTTTTGCCTATGCTAAAGGTTTTTGGGCTCGGGCACCCATCAAGGCTGAATGATCGTGATGAAAATGGGATGTTCTCATCTAGACATTATTTGGAGTCATCCTACCAAGTTACAATGAAATCCCTTCATAAATATGACCTGTAGACTGTGCTAAAGGTTTTCAGGCTTCGGGCCCCTGTAGCAGTCACAGTTGCCCAATCAGGACCAAAAGGGGACTTTCTCATCTAGACATTATATGAAGTCAACCCAGAAATCCCTTCATAAATACGACCTGTAGACTGTGCTAATGGTTTTCGGGTTTTGGGCTCGGGCAGCCATACCAGTTGACCGATCGCGACCAAAAGGGGACGTTCTCATCTAGACATGACCCCAAACCTGCATATGGAATTTCGTGACGATCAGACAAGAACTGCGGGGTGTAGCCCGTGCTAAAGGAAAATGTGAACAGACCAACAGACTTCTGCTCGCGTGATGGCAATAGCTTATCTTGACTTTGTCAAGTTAAGCTAAAAACTGATTGGACCTAATTTCGGTACAAAATGGCCACTGGCGGCCATCTTGAATTTTGGACCACACCCAGAAACATTCGTTCTCGTCCCAAGGTGATAACAAAGGTACCCAAGAAGTTTCGTGAAGATTGGTTCACAAATACAGCCTCTTGCCCGAGCCGTATTGACATGTGCACTTAATGTGTATAAGTAGAAGTGAATAAATCAAAGTTAATTTGCATAATGTCTGCACGAGAAAAAAACCCTGTATTAGATGTGATGTACTCCATGTTACTAAACATTCATTCAAAAATTTATTCAAATCAGAAACTTCATACAGAAGTTCTGTACCAAAAACTGATTGTACCTAATTTTGGTACAAAATGGACGCCGACAGCCATCTTGAATTTTGGACCACACCCAAAAACTCTCGTTCTCGTCCCACGGTGATAACAAAGGTACCCAAGAAGTTTCGTGAAGATCGGTTCATAAATAACAGCCTCCAGCCCTAGCCGTACTGACATGTGCACTTACAGTGTATAAGAAGCACTGAATAAATCCAAGTTCATCTAATTTGCAAAATTTCTGCACGAGAAAAAAACCTGTATTATATGTGATGTATTCCATGTTACTCAATATTCATACAAAAATTTATTTAAATCAGAACTTTCATACAAAAGTTCTGTACAAAAAACTGATTGCACTAATTTTGGTACAAAATGGCTGCTGGTGGCCATCTTGAATTTCAGACTGCACCCAAAAACACTCGTTCTCGTCCCACGGTGATAACAAAGGTACCCAAGAAGTTTCATAAAGATCGGTTCATAAATACAGCCTCTAGCCTGAGCCGTATAGAAGTTGTGTACAAAAAACTGATTGTAATTTCGGTACAAAATGGACGCCGACAGCCATCTTGAATTTTGGACCACACCCAAAAACACTCGTTCTCGTCCCAAGGTGATAACAAAGGTACCCAAGAAGTTTCATGAAGATCGGTTCATGTACCCCTAGCCCGAGCCGTATTGACATGTGCACTTACAGTCTATAAGTAGCACTGAAAAAATCAAAGTTCATCTAATTTGCAGAATTTCTGCACGAGAAAAAAACCTGTATTATATGTGATGTATTCCATGTTACTAAACATTCAGACAAAAATTTATTCGAATCAGAACTTTCATACAGAAGTTCTGTACAAAAAACTGAGTGCACTAACTCAAGTACAAAACCAGGGTTCCTGCACCTGACCTGACATGAAATTCCATGCTTTTCCAGGCATTATACACCCCAAATTCAAGGAGTTTCAAGGCTAATAGAAAGTTAAATTCAAAGTTTTTCCAGGCTTATCGTAGTTGAACCACTAGAACCATCTCTGATGTATTTCATTCAACTCAACTCGGAGCGCAATGCTTCATTTTTCAAGGCTTTTCCAGGCCCAGGGAGCCAAATGAAGGCTTTTCAAGGCCTTGAATTTCATTTTTGAAATTCCAGGCTTTTCAAGGCCCGCGGGAACCCTGAAAATGGCTGCTGGTGGCCATCTTGAATTTTGGACTGCACCCAAAAACAATCGTTCTCGTCCCACGGTGATAACAAAGGTACTCAAGAAGTTTGTAAAGATTGGTTCATAAATGTGGCCTCTAGCCCGAGCCGTATGGAATTGTTGACGGATAGACGGGCCATGGCATGACCTCAAATTTGACACGTCAAAGTTGAGCTAAAAATGAACTGTAGACTGTAAAAACATCTTTCTTTGATGAAAAATCAAAACATTATGATGTGAGCTCATTGATGATCAATCAGTTTTGATCAGTTCTTATGATATGTAATCACATCATTGTTATTACACTGAAGTCACAATTAGTAAATGAACACATTAAAATGATTAATTTTCAGCAGTTGCGGTTTCGGTTGTCCATGAGCATATAGAACCCATCAAACAAAAAACCTTGGTTGCAGTTGCGATTTCGTTTGTCGATGGGCATATAGAACCCATCCGTATATACCTATCAGATTGGCCCCAAAATTACATCTTCTTCTAACAACTAACAAGGCATCTTGTAAAATGTCAGAGAAAAAAAAAATCATGCAGATCCTAAAAATTTTATCGGGTAAAAGTCGCTCATTCAGATCAATGTAACCCTAAATTTCCATCAAACTTCAACAGTGAATTTAAAACTGATTTTGGAGTACAAGCTTTCAAAATTATGTGCAGAAATAAATATATATCGGCCAGTATAAATGAAGCGCAAATGACAATTTCTAGTTCAGTAAAGGAAAACGCATTTGATAAATTAATGAACATTTTACAATGCTCCAATGTTGGTTTTGACAGGTCATGAACATTAATGAAATAGTGTTGAGTTTCATGTATCGATACTGAAATCTTGGCTTACCGTCTTGAAAATACCATTGGTGCAAATATAGTGTAGAACAGTTCGTTTTTTTTTAATACCAATAAAACGTATACAATGAAATGACTGACAGTGGCTAGCAAATGCATATATATTGCATTTACATGTTAGTGTATTATGTGGTCATTTTGGTAAATCGATATTGGTTTTATTTCTCTCAGAACATGCTGGAATTTTAAAACCAAATTTGTGGTTGTGTTTATTGGGCGCAGTTGCGATTTTCGGTCATCTCACACTACCAATCCCAACCTGTGGTTGCAGTTAACCTCCCAGCTCTAATTTTCAGTACATGTACAACACTTTTTTAATACTGCAATGTTAAATAACCAGTATATCATGTAGGAACCCCTCCCCCTAGTTTAAGTAAGACAACATACTGAGATGTCATGTAAGTATTACACCACCTATGTTAAGGAGGCGACTTGAGAATTAAAAGTCCTAAGCCCCATTATTAGCATACGCCTACTGATAATTAAAATAAATATTTCCAGTATGTTCTATTTGTATACATGTACTGCACAAAGTAAGACTTATCTTTGTAGAACTTTATATTTGTAACATTCCAGTATGTTTTGTATATATATAAATATGTTATTGAAATAAATTTGTTGTTTTTACTTACAGGTTGTTATCTTTACTTGGCTCAAGACAGTCATAACCCTGTGTACGAAATGTCTGAGCTTGTGTACGAAACGTCCTAAATGGTTTGTGTACAAAATGCCTATGTACGAAATGTCCAGCTCCCTTCTTGGATAATGGGACATATAATAAATTAACACACCCCTTTCATGACTCACAACATATTCCCGTCAGAATTTCATTGCGAGGAATAGGTAAAGTAAAAGTGTAACTGTTTGTGACATTTGTCTTAGCAGAGAACAGAAAAAGATACTCAAAAAATTAGGAGTACATAGTCACCCAATGATCACATCAAATTCAAGTCACTCAAGGTAAGATGCTCTTTGCATAATACAGTTAACTATGCCTAACTACAATTTACAAACTGGTTGGCAAATTCGTACCTAATATTAACGACAATCGTCACTCACCTCAAATGCACGCCCATGGGAACAAATGGCACATGCAAACTATGTTTCTGGGTTTGCCGTGTGCCTGTGATTTTCAAATGGCAAGGCTTGGTTTTATGACCAGGCAATGCAGGGTACCACAGTTACGATGTATCATCACTATTATGTGGAATCATTGCTGTCTTATAAATGCAGTCATATAAATTGTAAACGATTGTTTGTACATTGGCGATTTCCGTTGGCACTTGATGGTGTTCGTTTATGTTTTTCAGAAATCAAGTGGCAGTGTTTTTAACTGTTTTCTCTCCACTCTTTATTGATTTTGCATCATAGACATTGCAACAATACCACAGGTTGAAATTAACGGATATCCGGTTTTGCCCAACGGTTAGCTGGTTACAAAAATGGGCCCACCGTTTCAGCACTAAATTGGAACTAAACAAATCTATTAACAGATTAGTGAATCACCTGGTGATTAGTCGGTTGAGTGTATTCTCTAAAGCCTTGAAGTTTTCACTTTATAATCCTTATAATCCTTTAAGAAATCAATACCTCTCTGTTCTAGGAATGGAATGAGAAGAGATCTTCTGTCGACCAGGGATAAGAAACAGAAATATATCTGTTCCCGTCTTTCCTAATGAACTGCGTCCAGTTCAAGTAAATGCGAAAGGGCAATTACCCTCAGTAGAAGGAAGAGCCCTGATACAGATTGGAAGTTGAGTAGTTTCTGTCATCTGATTCTTGGCCAGAAAGGACCAATCCGTGGAAAAGTAACACTGTTGGCAGAGCTCCTGAAAAGATCCAACAGAGAGGGTGTGAAGCTCACTAACCCTTCTGGCTGAGGCAAAAGCCATCAAAGCCGTCTAGTATGTGAGAGAAAGCATATCCACCTGGGATAAAGGTTCGAACAAGTTAAACGGAACTCCCTGCATAATCCAGTGAACATCCGTCCAGGGAAGAAAGTGACCATGAAGAGATATGATGGTAACTGAAGCGTCAGATCCAGAGGATCGACATTCGACCCCCAACAACTGATAAAGTGTTGGAGAGGTCTGACATGCAGCTGACCTAGAGGAATGAGATCCGTCATCGACTGGGTCAGAGTCAGTGCGAAAGCCAAGATAATGACAGCCCTCGTCCGGGAACCGCCACCGTATTCAGATCAGTACGGAAGTCCATCCCCAGATGACAAAACGACTGAGAAGGGACCAGGTCCGACTTATCCTCGTTGACTCTGAACCCTAGCAATGGGAGTGGGCTCAAGTGTGTCGACATCTGACTGCAGAAAAGCAGCACTGGAATGCCTCTGGGGAATATCATCCAGATACGCCGAAGTAGTCACCCAGGACTGAGTGCGATGGAAGGCTATCACATACGACATCAGTCAGATGAAGGCCCAAGGAGCCAGGTTGAGGCCGAAAGGTATGGCCTTGAACAGGTAAATTCGCACCAGAAAAGCAAACCCGAGATACATTCGCGATGTCCGATGAATCGGAACATGATGCTGGACAGGTCGATGCTGGAAGCAAAATCTCCTTGGTGAATGAAGTGGCGAACCGACCTGAAAGTCACCATGCTAACTTCGGAGCAATGGGAGACTGGTTCAGGATACTCATATTGATAAACGGTCGGAGTCGGTCGTCCCTCTTCGGCACCAAAAACAAGTGGGAATAAAATTCCACTGCATGAATGTTCTTAACGACCCCTTTTGACAGGAGAATGTCTATCTCCCTGATCAAAAGTTCACGACGTGAATCGTCGAAAGGAACTTGGGTTGGAAGAGGCACACTCGACAGAGTGGGGTGCCTCAGAAAAGATATCCGCAGACTGGACCGAACATCTAACACCCAAGGATCGGATGTGATCGTCGCCCAACGGTCTGCAAACTTGGATATCACTTCTCCAACCTGGGATGAATTGAGGTGAGAACCTTCATTTCGAGCCCCAGTAATGCCCGTGAGAGGAGAAACCACCTCCTCTGCTAGATGAAGGATCCCGAGACCTTCCTCAGGACTACAGATGCTTACCCTTACCATGCTAGTAAGAGGGAGAAACGGCTGCAGGAGGATCAGCCCTATGCTTCACAGAGGAAGCAGAAGGGCATTTGTTAGGCTTGGAACAGCCCCGGCCTCAACAGAAGGTGGATCAAGCCGACGAAGCAGCAGCTGATCTTTGGAATGACGCAGGACGTCATTCCGAACCGTTGACACGGAATCATGGAATAGTTGCGGACCCAAGAGCTGTGCCCTGCCCTTCAGGAAGGGGATGGCTTGTGTCCAACACAGCGTCCCGGCGAACTAAATCCAAATTAGCCATGGTACAGGCATGCTTGTGAGTAAGATGCATGAGCATCTTAGAGATCATACACAAAAGAGCCTGTATGTTGTCAAACTTAACTGGAGGCAGATAAGCAGCCAAGGCAGAGACAATGTGATCCAAGAGAGAAAGCATGCCTAGCATCTCTCTGGATAAGCACAACATGGACTCCAAAGTCGCCATAGGAATAATGGCCGACTTGGCGTGAGGTCCTGATCCAAAACTGTCCAGGTTTGCAGACTGACGGATAGGCAGAATCGTAGGAACGATAACGCACAGGGGTCAAAAAGGTATCAGCCTAGAGAAGAACGAAGTCTTCATAGCCTTGGAACTCAGCTTCGAGTCCAATGCTGCAAAAGCTTCGACCACTTATACAGAGCTGTATGGTCGAAGGCGCCCAGAAGCAGGGTGCTCCACCGGTTGTAGGTGCGCAACCGATGATCTTGGCCTGGCTGAAACCTCTGTCTGGTCTGATGGTCTGAAGGAATTCAAACACAAAGTCAAGAGCCGCCCACAAGTCAGAAGACTGATGGCTCTCAACATCAGGTGTGTCCGACCCATCGCCTGAGTCGGAAGACACATAGTCCATGTCGCCAGCCGATGCCTCCCATGGTGTAGGAACACCAGGGGGAACAGAAAGCAGCGCCCTGCTTCCAATCCTGGGAGGTGGTGCCACAAGAAGCCTCGCTGGAGGCAACAGGAAGGCTCTTGGAAAGAATCTGTGTGAGCAAGGAGGGGCCTCCCTAAGCTCACAGATCGTATCTGCCAGTATGATGTGGCGAAGTGGCTTTGCAACTGATCCTCTAAACCAGCAAAGGGTTACGATCCTCTAGAACACACGAAGCGGGGCAACAGGTGGCAGCTGAAACATCTGAATACAGACACTTATAGGGGTATGAAATACTCCAAGGATCTGAAGTGCAGGAACTCAGGAGAGTCGTCGCAGATCTCTTGAGAGGGCCAGTCCCGCAAAACTGGCAGAAGGATCAAAGTGCGTTAACGGAAGCACAACAGTGTCCACAGTGACCCCACCATGGACGTCTGAATCAAATCAAAACCTGCTGGGCTCGAAGCAGAGACCACAGCAGAGGGATCGGCCGGTAACCACTTCCGACTTTGCTGAGTTGAAGTCAGGGAAGGTTGAGGCCGATATCCTCATGTCCAAGAATCAGAAATCCCTGCAGGGATAAGCCGAGGCAGGCTGAAACAGAGACTGATGACGTCACCGATGGAGTAGCAGGAGCGAATACATCAGTAGCTGCTGAAGAAGGCGGAAAAGTGGAGAGAGCATCAGAGCTTGGCTCCAAAAGAGGAGTCACAACCCTAGTGACAGCCACAAATGTCGACTGGAGGGGGACAGTTGTCCCAGAACCAGGCATCTTTTCACCAGAAAGTCAGCAGCTACTGCAGTATCCACGCCATAAAAAGATTGCTAAACCCCCAGGAGAGGGTATAACTCTCTCCAGACAGAGTCGAATTGGGAGGCCCCGAACGACTGCGTTCCCCTTCCCGTGGGTGCGGGAGGAAAATGTCACGTGACCAAACTATACAACAGACGAAAGCCCAAAAGGTGGAAGACCACCCAGCCCACAGGGGCAACAAAATGGCCTGCAAGGTATCGTCCTTGGCATATCTGGCATGAGCAATGTAGATGGGAAGGTGAACCCAAAGACACCCCCAGCTACCAGAGTAAGGTGGCAGAAAACAAAGGTCCAATGGGAACAGAAAAGCACCCCCTCAGCCAAAAGGAAACTTGCAGAAATTCTACCCTCAACAGAGGAGGGAAAAGCTGCTACAACCGCACCAGCTGACACCTAACTCAGTTGAAAGCAGAACCCAAAAGGTTAGCATTAATGAACAAAAGACCGAAATGGCACAGTATGCGAAAATCATGCACGAAATCGGTATAGAGATTTACCACGAAAAATACAGTGAATAATCGAGAGGATATATAATGAAAGTGTCAATGACACTGTAGCTCAACTTGACAAACTTGAACTTGGTAAGTTATAGGTGAAATGGCAAAATTGAAGATCATTGGTACCAATGTTATTTGGTGAAATTTCAACATGACAGCAATGTGTGTGCACAACGTCAGAGTAATCCATGTATTTTTAAATGTAAACTGTAAGACTGGCTAAAGGAAGAATGTTGATACACAAATCAGTAAGCTCTTATCTAAAGGTCTTGCCAAATGAGCACACAAAGTTAAAAAACAATCCTATGATAAATGTGGCCTATAGGCCATGTCGAAGAAGACTGTTGATGCACAAATACAATAAATTCAAAGATTGTTGCTAACAGCAACAGTTTTTGATGGAAATGAAAAGAAAATCGATAGCTCCTACCTTTGTCACCCTGCATAAGCGTACAAAGTTTCAAAACAACCTGATAATGAATGCGCCCTCTGAGGCATGCCAAAGTAAGATGTTAATGCACATATGCACTAAGTTTGAAGATCATTGCTTGTGGCAATGTTTTTTTTCTCTCTATTTTTATGGAAATTCATAAATATACTCTGCAGAGAGTGAAAAAGGGATAAGTTGCTGCACAAATGCAGTAAGTTCAAAGGCTGGTGATAACAATAACTTTTTATGGAAATGAAATGAAAGTGTCAATGACACTGTAGCTCAACTTAAGACATGTACATGTATAGTATGTGACACAGCAATGACAAACATCTAGGTAATGACCTGATTACAATGGTACATATAAAGTATTGTAACGGTCTGTACATAAACACTGACCGTAGCCTGTAACAAATATATTGGTAAAGTATTGTAAAGGTGGGTGACAGACAGATGTTAAACTAGAAAAGAAATCTGAGTCCCAGAGTGGGTCTGACTGAACCCCAAAATATTTATTCTCATAGCACAGTGATAACAAAGGCACCCCAAAACACTCTTTCCTGTCCCAAGGTGACACAAAGGTACCCAAGAAGTTTCGTGAAAATCAGTTCATAAATACGAGCTTATAGAAGTTGTGACAAACAAGCCAAGACCAATACCAGGTCTGGACCTGCGTCGCTGCATGCAACTGAATCGGCAAACAGGAAGTGGCTGCATGGCAGATCTGAAAATTGCATACACGATACAACTGATCATTATCAGGCTCCAGATAAAATATAAAATCAATCCCTTGCATAGAAGCCAAGAAAAGTTTGACGAAAAATTTCAATGTTCAGTGGGTACAGTAAAATTTCAAAGTATCGGCAAACAGGAAGTGGCTGCATGGCAGATCTGAAAATTGCTTACACGATACAACTCATCATTATGAAGCAGCAGACCAAATATAAAATCAATCCCTTGCATAGAAGCCGAGAAAACCTTGACGGAAAATTTCAATGTTCAGTGGGTACAGTAAAATTTCAAAGTATCGGCAAACAGGAAGTGGCTGCACGGCAGATCTGAAAATTGCTTACACGATACAACTCATCATTATGAAGCAGCAGACCAAATATAAAATCATTCCCTTTCATAGAAGCCAAGAAAACTTTGACGGAAAAAGTGTTTTGGATGGACGGATGGATGGACTGACGGACATAGGGACTGACGGACGGAGTCGAGCGGTTACTAGACCTGCTCTGCCGCTGGTGACCCAGGTAAAAACTGATTGGACCTAATTTTGGTACAAAATGGCCACTGGCAGCCATCTTGAATTTTGGACCACACTAAGAAACACTCGTTCTCGTCCCAAGGTGATAACAAAGGTACCCAAGAAGTTTCGTGAAGATCGGTTGATAAATACAGCCTCTATCCCGAGCCATATTGACATGTGCACTTACAGTGTACAAGTAGCACTAAATAAATCAAAATTCATCTAATTTGCATAATTTCTGTACGAGAAAAAAACCCGTACTGTATGCGATGTATTCCATTTTACTAAACATTCATAAAAAATTTATTCAAATCAGAACTTTCATACAGAAGTTCTGAACAAAAGACTGACTGCACTAATTTTGGTACAAAATGGCTGTGGTGGCCATCTTGAATTTCGGACTACACCCAAAAACACTCGTTCTCATCCCATGGTGATAACAAAGGTACCCAAGAAGTTTCGTAAAGATCGGTTCATAAATACGGCCTCTAGCCTGAGCCGTATAGAAGCTGTGTACAAAAAAACTGATTAGACCGAATTTCGGTACAAAATGGCTACTGGCAGCCATCTTGAATTTAGGACCGCACTCAGAAACACTCGTTCTCGTCCCAAGGTGATAACAGAGGTACCCAAGAAGTTTCGTGAAGATCGGTTGATAAATACAGCCTCTAGCCCAAGCCGTATTGACATGTGTACTTACTGTGTGTAAGTAGCACTGAAAAAATCAAAGTTCATCTAATTTTCATAATTTCTGCACGAGAGAAAAACCTGTATTATATGTGATGTATCCCATGGTACTAAACATTCACACAAAAATTTTTTTCAAATCAGCGGTTTCATATGGAAGTTCTGTGCAAAAATCTGATTGCACCTAATTTTGAACAAAATGGCTGCCAACGGCCATCTTGAATTTCGGACCACACCCAAAAACACTCGTTCTCATCCCACGGTGATACCAAAGGTACCCAAGAAGTTTCGTAAAGATCGGTTTATAAATACGGCCTCTAGCCCGAGCCGTATTGGCATTTGCACTTACAGTGGTGAAAGTAACACTAAATGCATCAAAGTTAGTCTAATTT
Source organism: Pictodentalium vernedei (assembly GCA_031216915.1). Lineage (NCBI taxonomy): Eukaryota > Metazoa > Mollusca > Scaphopoda > Dentaliida > Dentaliidae > Pictodentalium > Pictodentalium vernedei. The sequence goes on along the minus strand of CM062297.1, from coordinate 526,901,079 downwards.
GCATAATTTACGTACGAGAAAAAAACCCGTATTATATGTGATGTATCCCATGGTACTAAACATTCATACAAAAAATTATTCAAATCAGCGCTTTCATATGGAAGTTCTGCACAAAAATCTTATTTCACCTAAGTCTGTATAAAATGGCCGCCTGCGGCCAACTTGAATTTCAGATCGGACCCAAAAACACTCGTTCTCGTCCCACGGTCATAACAAAGGTACCCAACAAGTTTCATAAAGATCGGTTCATAAATACGGCCTCTAACCCGAGCCGTATTGAATTATTGACGGACAGACGGACGACTGGCCATGGCATAAGCTCAAATTTGACTTCGCCAAAGTTGAGCTAAAAATCAATAGCTCACATCTAGAGATCATCCCGAACACACATACCAAGTTTCAAAGTGATCCGATCATAAATGTCCTCTGAAGGGTGTGCCAAAGGGAAATTTTTAAGCCTGACTAAACTAAGTTCCAAGGTTTTTTCAAACATTTTTTTACAGAAATGGAAGAAAATCGATAACTCCCATGTAGATATCACCTCAACACAAGCACACAAAGTTTCCAAGCGATCCAATCATAAATGTGCCCTGCAGGGTGTGTCAAAAGGAAATATTAATGCATAACTGCACCAAGTTTTTACTAAGTTCATCAGAGGTCGTTGCCAATGGCAACTATTTTTGACAGAAATGGAAGAAAATCGATAGCTCCCATCTAGAGGTCACCTCAAACAAGCACACCAAGCTTTAAAGCGATCCGGTCAAAAATGTGTACTGCAGGCTGCGCCAAAGGGAAATATTGATGTATAACTGCACAAAGTTCGTCAAAGGTCGTTGCCAGCGGCAACATTTTTTGAGAGAAATTGAAGAAAATCGATAGCTCCCATCTAGAGGTAACCACAAACAAACATACCAAGTTTCAAACCATTCCGATTATAAATGTGCCCTGTAGGGCGTGCCAAAGGAATATATTGAGGTCTGACTTAACTAAGTTCTAAAGATGTTGCCAGTGGCAACATTTTTTGACGTAAAATTGAAGAAAATCAATAGCTCCCATCTAGATCTCACCCCAAACAAGCATACCAAGTTTCAAAGCGGTCTGATAATAAATGTGCCCTGTAGGGTGTGCCAAATGGAATGAAAGTGTCAATGACACTGTAGCTCAACTTGTTAAGACATGTACATGTATACTATGTGACACAGTAATGACAAACATCTAGGTAATGACCTGATAATAAAGGTACATATAAAGTATTTTAACGGTCTGTACATAAATACTGACCGTACTCTGTAACCTATGTATTGGTAAAGTATTGTAAAGGTGGGTGACAGTCAGATGCTAAACTAGAAAAGAAATCTTTGAGTCCCAGAGTGGGGATGACTGAACCCCAAAATATTTGTTCTCATAGCACAGTGATAACAAAGGCACCCCAAAACACTTGTTCCTGTCCCAAGGTGATAACAAAGGTACCCAAAAAGTTTCATGAAGATCAGTTCATAAATACGAGCCATGTAGAAGTTGACAAAAAACTGATTGGACCTAATTTCAGTACAAAATGGCCACTGGCTGTCATCTTGAATTTTGGACCGCACCCAGAAACACTCGTTCTCGTCCCACCGTGATAACAAAGGTACCCAAGAAGTTTTGTGAAGATCGGTTCATAAATACAGTCTCTTGCCCGAGCCGTATTGACATGTGCACTTACTGTGTATAAGAAGCACTAAATAAATCAAAATTCATCTAATTTGCATAATTTCTGCACGAGAAAAAACCCGTATTATATGTGATGTATCCCATGGTACTAAACATTCATACAAAAAATTATTCAAATAAGAGCTTTCATGTGGAAGTTCTACGCAAAAGTCAGATTGCCCCTAATTTTGAACAAAATGGCTGCCAGTGGCCATCTTGAATTTCAGACCGGACCCAAAAACACTCGTGCTCGTCCCATGGTGATAACAAAGGTACCCAAGAAGTTTCGTAAAGATCGGTTCATAAATGCGGCCTCTAGCCAGAGCCGTATTGGCATTTGCACTGACAGTGCTGAAAGGCATTATATGTAGTCAAACTAACAGGTTACAATGAAATCCTTCCATAAATATGACCTATAGACTATGCTAAAGGTTTTGGGCTCGGGCAGCCATCAAGGCTGAATGATTGTGACCAAAAGGGGATGTTCTCATCTAGACATTATTTGGAGTCATCCTACCAAGTTACAATGAAATCCCTTCATAAATATCACCTGTAGACTGTGCTAAAGGCTTTCAGGCTTCAGGCCACTGTAGCCGTCACAGTTGCCTAATGGTGTCCAAAAAGGGACGTTCTCATCTAGACATTATATGAAGTCAACCTACCAAGACTGTGCTAAAGGTTTTCAGGCTTTAGGCTCGGGCAGCCATCGTGGTTGAATGATTGCAACCAAAAGGGGACATTCTCATCTGGGCATCATCTTGAGTGATCCTACGAAGTTACAATGAAATCCCTTCATAAATATGACCTGTAGACTGTTCTCAAGATTTTTGGGCTTTGGGCACCTGTAGCCATCACAGTTGACCAATCACGACCAAAAGGGGATGTCATCATCTAGGCATTATATGGAGTCAACCTAACAAGCTACAATGAAATCAATCCATAAATACGACCTATAGACTATGCTAAAGGTCTTTGGGCTCAGGCAGCCATAAAGGCTGAATGATCGCAACCAAAAGGGAATGTTCTCATCTGGACATTACTTGGAGTCATCCTACCAAGCTACAATGAAATCCCTTCATAATTATGACCTGTAGACTGTTCTAAAGGTTTCGGGCTTCAGGTCCCTGTAGCCGTCACAGTTGCCCAATCGTGTCCAAAAGGGGACGTTCTCATTTAGACATTATATGAAGTCAACCTACCAAGTTACAATGAAATCCCTTCATAAATATGACCTGTAGACTGTGCTAAAGGTTTTCGGGCTTCGGGCTCGAGCAGCCATCATGGTTGAACGATCGCAACCAAAGGGGACAATCTCATCTGGGCATCATCTGGAGTGATCCTAAGAAGTTACACTGAAATCCATTTATAAATATGACCTGTAGACTGTGCTCAAGGTTTTCAGGCTTCGGGCAACTGTAGCCATCACAGCTGATCCATCACGACAAAAAGGGTATGTCCAGGGTTCGTACTCTTAACTGGGTCTGAAATCCACGGACTTTTCCACGACTATTCAAGGGCCAAAACCAGAATTTTCCAGGACCTAAAACATGACTACAAATATGTGTATTATATATATTATATAATAAACGTGTTTTAAATTTTGTCTTACGTAATACAATAGTATTTAATAGTAATTTTGTGGCGGTGACAACATGTACAAAGGTCTAATCTCTTAATTTATCTAGGACTGCTTCAATCTCAGTATTGATTGAGGTTTTCGCATCAGACTCAGTTTTATCACTGGTTCGAACATGAGTAGAACTTGCTGCTACGTTGAAAAATGTCCGTAATGATAGACTAGAAGCATCTGCCATCCCTTTTTTCATGTTTTCTGAATGTTTTTTTCCATGCATATGACTCACGAGTGAAGACTCCCCCATATTTCCGATGTCGAAAAACTTCGCACATGGAACACATTTTGCACGATGATTGTCCTTCACGTCTCGTTCAAGCCAGTCACAAAACTCTTTTTTCTCCATCCATTTCAGTTGAAAAGAACATTTACCTGGCATTTTGTACGTAATGTTGCTTCAAGAAGTCACAAATGGTAACACACTGTCAAATTGGCACAAAAATACACGACAGAATCAATTGAAAATCACACCAGAAACAAATGATACATGCGCTCGAATGAGGCGGTGCTACAAAAATTTGCCCGGATTTCCAGGACTTTCAATGACCGGCTTAGAAAACACTCGTTTTTCCAGGGTTTTCCAGTACTGGATTTTAAAAACCCAAATTTCCAGGACTTTCAAGGTCCGCGTGCGAACCCTGGATGTCATCATCTAGGCATTATATGGAGTCAACCTAACAGGTTACAATGAAATCCTTCCATAAATATGACCTTTTGCCTATGCTAAAGGTTTTGGGGCTCGGGCACCCATCAAGGCTGAATGATCGTGATCAAAATGGGACGTTCTCATCTAGACATTATTTGGAGTCATCCTACCAAATTACAATGAAATCCCTTCATAAATATGACCTGTAGACTGTGCTAAAGGTTTTCGGGCTTCGGGCCTCTGTAGCCGTCACAGTTGCCCAATCAGGACCAAAAGGGGACTTTCTCATCTAGACATTATAATGAAGTCAACCCAGAAATCCCTTCATAAATACGACCTGTAGACTGTGCTAATGGTTTTAGGGTTTTGAGCTCGGGCAGCCATACCGGTTGACCGATCGCGACCAAAAGGGGACGTTCTCATCTAGACATGACCCCAAACTGGCATATAAAATTTCGTGACGATCAGACAAGAACTGCGGGGTGTAGCCCGTGCTAAAGGAAAATGTGAACAGACTCACAGACTTCCGCACGTGTGATGGCAATAGCTTATCTTGACTATGTCAAGTTAAGCTAACAAGGGGAGAGGGTATAATTAATAACTTTCAAGTACAATGCTCAAACAGACATGTTCCACACCCACAATGTAATTAGTAACTTTCATGTACAATGCATGCACAAGAGATTGTACCCGAGATGCTAGCATATCCCCACAGGTGTCAAGTTGAGAGATGGGGCTGCGTCTGATGAACAAAATATAC
>CM062297.1:526745475-526896248 GCA_031216915.1 Pictodentalium vernedei | reverse complement strand
GGTACAGAGTGTCTTCAAGCAGTTCGTCTCAGTATTGGGAGGAAAGATGCGTGGGGAATCGGGAGGCAGTTGGAAGCACGTGAGTAACCAAAAACCTTCTCAACTGAGAACCACGGCAAATCAGCGGCCAGCCAAACTGTTATTAATAGTATATCGACCCACGTGAATAGTGTTAAAGCCTCATCCATCTGTATGGTTCGATCCTCTAATGCTATGGGCACACAGGCCTTACATTACACGTATTTACTCCAGCTGAATCCCAAGAAGCATATGTTTTATTGCAGTTGACTGATACCAGACGAGACCGCTCGAACACATTCAGCCAGGCACCTCTACAAAAGCGATCGTCTTTTCTTTCAGTTACAAGGTTCGAAAGGTAGTCTGGGTTCTCTAGAAACTCTCAAGCGGATCAGATTTTTAAAAATGTTCCCGGGGAGGGTTCCCTTAATCCCACCAGTAGAAGAAGACACGCTCACCCAACTTCCCACACCAGGGCTACGCACGTAGTTACTTTTCGGGCAAAATCTTCCAGCCCCCCCCCCCCCCCCCCCCCCCCTCAGCAATAGAAAAAAAAGTTGGCCCGTTGGTCTATATACGCCCTGTGCTGGGTATAATCAGTGATGTCGAAATATGATTAATATTATATAAATTCTCTGATCAACTTTGCCTAGTGATTTCTCCCTCAGAAGATTTATCAGGTGCTTGCTGAGAAATGGTGGGGGGGGGGGGGGGGGGGGGGGGGGGGGGGGGGGGGGGGGGGGGGGGGGGGGGGGGGGGGGCAGCGTGATCACGAAGTGACGTATTCGTGACGCCCCCCCCCCCCCCCCTCACCTACAATTTTCCAGCTTTCTAGTGATTATACGTATTCGTCAGGGTTGTATTCGAAGATGCCAATTCTCTCGTGCTATTAGTTATATACTTTCTTAAAAGAAAATTGGTTATTTGGACTTGTGTCGGGTTATAGCGGAAAACGGCACCGTGTGGAAAAACGGCACCTGGAGTAAACGGCACCGAGTGAGCGGGAAAAACGGCACCAATTGATTGTGGCAAGAACGGCACCAGTTCCGATGGCGAAATTAATTCATTTAAATTCTGCCTTTTTCTGTGTTTCGTTTTGAAACCGAATATTCAGGCCTATGGTTCTCTAATAAATTTGTGGAAAATTGAGCAGTTAAAAATGAGAGGATACATCTCCCCTCCCAACTATCTCATGGTTTTCTTGTTGTTTAGCAGTGACTTCTAAACATTAAAAACAATAACACCCCCTCCCCCAACCCCACCCTTTCCCTCGGCCCTGGAATCTATCCAACCTGCATTCACGATACACCTCCTTCTTTATTATTTGACGCAGAAATCAGAATCTTGTGTATGTGTGTGTGTGTGTGTGTGGGGGGAGGGGGGGGGGGGGGGGCGAATTCAAAGGACGTGCCAAGGTAAAAAATTAAAACAAGGTCTTTTAGGCCATATTTGGATGGGGGAAATCCAAACCCAAGAAATCCGGACTCCTGTGCCAAACCGAAAGTAACGGGTCCCGGATTTCACACGGCGCTGTTTTCCGCCTGTACCCGTGTCACTGTCTCACAAAACAATCAAAGCCTAAATGGAGGCCTGTAGCAACATACTGAGGGCAGTTGTCGGCAAGACATGACAAATTTGGAAAACTGGTACGGCACGTATTAATAAAATAATTTACGTCACGACTACAATACATGTATATTTTATTTATTCACTAATTCACTAACGCGTTTTGAACAAGACTTGAGTTTTATTTTGAACCATCATCACGACGAACTGATATTCCAACTTCGTCAAAAACACGCCTTCTGCAAACGCAAGCCGTGAAAATTCAAATTTACCCTGTTCTCAAATGGACGGTCCCAGTTACGTCACTTGTGCATTGTTGCAAAATGGACGCTTCTTTCCGAAAATACACACAAATTCCCATAGAGAATTAAAAAATTCGTTCATATAATTTTCGAGCGAGCTAAAATCACAGAAAACGTAACGCCAGCAAAGTTAAATATATTACACGTAATCGGGAGCTGAAAACTAAAAGATATTTTCTTGATTTTGTATTATTCCAGAGTTTATTTACCACTGGGGGGTTATGGAAAGGACAATAGTGACCGATAAACATTACTTAATTCCATAATGTTTCTATAATTCAAGCTGTCAAATTGCTCTGATGTGTTTAAAATTTTCTCCTTAAAGTTTTACTGGAACAAGATTAAGCCACATCTGTACACAATGTTTGAAGTCCTACCTTTTGACATCACAAGTGCAGGAATACCAGAAGCAGCAATAGCTGAGCACATAGCATATCTTCTCATGGTAATGTTGATCTTCCTATGCCAGCGACGCCAGGGTTTTGTAGGTGCAAACATGCGCCCTCCTCTACACATATTTCCAAACGCTCCTTGGCCAGACCTGTGAGTACCACCACCTCTCACACGTGGTATACGTGCCACAGCACGTCCAGTACCCCAGGATTCCGCAGATGTTTGATGACCTGTAATGAGATGGAAATTAAAAATTATAAATGAAAGTGTCAATGACACTGTAGCTCAACTTGTCAAGACATGTACATGTATAGTATGTGACACAGCAATGACAAACATCTAGGTAATGACCTGATAACAAAGGTACATATAAAGTATTGAAACGGTCTGTACATAAATACTGACCGTAGCCTGTACAAATGTATAGGTAAAGTGTTGTAAAGGTGGGTGACAGTCAGATGCTAAACTAGAAAAGAAATCTTTGAGTCCCAGAGTGGGGATGACTGAACCCCAAAATATTTGTTCTCATAGCACAGTGATAACAAAGGCACCCCAAAACACACTCATTCCTGTCCCAAGGTGAAAACAAAGGTACCCAAGAAGTTTCATGAAGATCAGTTCATATATACGAGCTGTATAGAAGTTGTGACAAAAAACTGATTGGACCTAATTTCGGTACAAAATGGCCACTGGCAGCCATCTTGAATTTTGGACTGCACTCAGAAACACTCGTTCTCGTCCCAAGGTGATAACAAAGGCACCCAAGAAGTTTCATGAAGATCGGTTGATAAATACAGCCTCTAGCCCGAGCCGTATTGACATGTGCACTTACAGTGTATAAGCAGTACTAAATAAATCAAAATTCATCTAATTTGCATAATTTCTGCATGAGAAAAAACCCCGTACTGTATGTGATGTATTCCATTTTACTAAACATTCATACAAAAATTTATTCAAATCAGAACTTTCATACAGAAGTTCTGTACAAAAGACTGATTGCACTAATTTTGGTACAAAATGGCTGTGGTGGCCATCTTGAATTTCGGACCACACCCAAAAACACTCGTTCTCATCCCACGGTGATAACAAAGGTACCCAAGAAGTTTCGTAAAGATCAGTTCATAAATACGGCCTCTAGCCTGAGCCGTATAGAAGTTGTGTACAAAAAACTGATCAGACCGAATTTCAGTACAAAATGGCCACTGGCAGCCATCTTGAATTTTGGGTCGCACTCAGAAACACTCGTTCACGTCCCAAGGTGATAACAGAGGTACCCAAGAAGTTTCGTGAAGATCGGTTGATAAATACACCCTCTAGCCAGAGCCGTATTGACATGTGTACTTACTATGTGTAAGTAGCACTGAAATCAAAGTTCATCTAATTTGCATAATTTCTGCACGAGAAAAAAACCTGTATTATATGTGATGTATCCCATGGTACTGAACATTCACACAGAAAAAATTTTCAAATCAGTGCTTTCATATGGAAGTTCTGTGCAAAAGTCTGATTGCACCTAATTTTGAACAAAATGGCTGCCATCGGCCATATTTAATTTTCGGACCGCGCCCAAAAACACTCGTTCTCGTCCCACGGTGATACCAAAGGTACCCAACAAGTTTGGTAAAGATCGGTTTATAAATACGGCCTCTAACCCGAGCCGTATTGGCATTTGCACTTACAGTGCTGAAATTAACACTAAATACATCAAAGTTAGTCTAATTTGCATAATTTACGTACGAGAAAAAAACCCATATTATATGTGATGTATCCCATGGTACTAAACATTCATACAAAAAATTATTCAAATCAGCACTTTCATATGGAAGTTCTGCGCAAAAATCTGATTTCAACTAAGTCTGTACAAAATGGCCGCCAGCGGCCAACTTGAATTTCGGATCGGACCCCAAAACACTCGTTCTCGTCCCACGGTCATAACAAAGGTACCCAAGAAGTTTCGTAAAGATCGGTTCATAAATACGGCCTCTAGCCCGAGCCATGTTGAATTGTTGACAGACGGACGACTGACCATGGCATAAGCTCAAATTTGGCTTCCCAAAGTTGAGCTAAAAATGAGTAATATGCTTTAGGTGACATATACAACAATCTTATCACAAAAGAGGAACAACAATTTTAACCGGAATGTGACCATCAAAATTAACTTTCCTTTTCTTCCCCCACAGCACTGTAGAATCTCACCCTTCAGAAAGAAATGTGAAAGCAGTGAATCCGAGATATGTGTTTGTTTTTCTTCGATTCATTCTTGATTTCACAGTATTTTATTTATGAAATCTCAACCCGCTAGTGTTTTCAGAGTGTCATGACCCGATCACAATCTCATCGACAAGTATACTTTTCTGATGATAAATTGGCAGTAAAACCTGTCCTGCCTCAAGGCAGGCGGTCTCTCAAAACAGGTTTTCAACAAAATACGGTATGTGGTATCAATGGATGGAATTGCTCCATAATTTTCACTCGAGTTGCCGCCCTTACTTTGATTTATTTATTTATTAAGGTTTAACAACACTTTAGAAGGCAAGGTCATATGTCGGTGACAGTTTTACAGGTGGAGGAAGCTGGAGTATCCAGAGAGAATCACCGAGCAACGACGAGCAGTTGTCAGCTCCCCAACATTGTTACTCCGCACTGCAGCACAGGCAGTGTTAGATTGGTTGAAGACATGCGCACCATCGACGTTCAGTACACCCCAGTACAACGGCATCATCGTGCCCCCATGTGGACAATTGGGGTTAAGTGCCTTGCCCAAAGACACAATGTGGGAGTCTGAATCGATCGCTCAGATGCCACTTTGATTAGAGGTGAGCAGTATATCAAACAAGAGGCCCCAAGGGGCCTTAATCGCTCACCGGCCAAAGTGGTTCAAAGAAGTATTTGGGGTCACATTCAGTTAGACATGGTTCATATGATCAACACTACAAAGGAATGAATTCATGAGAGGCAAATTTTATGGAAAAACACTAAGGAGAGGATTTGAACAAACCTGAACCTGACATGCCCCCACCCCATCCCTGCCCACAAAGCCCAAATATTAAGCCTAGGACTCAAATTGAACAAACTTGAATCTGATCCCCCTTGAGATGTCATATACCAAATAGGAAAGAATTCTGACTGGTGGATATGAAGAAGGTTTTTAAAGAGATCACCTCACATTGTACTAAGTTAAACTTTGGGCTCACATAGGGAGCCAAAATATTAACCCAGAGTCCCGATTTGAACAAACTTGAATCTGACCCACCTAGAGATGTTGTATACCAAATATGAAAGGATTCTGATTGGTGGATCTGAAGAAGATTTTAAAAGAAATTCCCTCATATTGCACTTAGTTTAAATTCAGGCTCCCATAGGTAGCCCAAATTAATAACCCCGGGACCAGGTTTGAACAAACTTGAGTCTTACCCTCCAAGAGATGTTGCATACCAAATATGAAAGGATTCTGGCTGGTGGATCTGAAGAAGATTTTTTAAAGAATTTTTCTCCCATAGGGAGCCCAAATATCAACCCATGGACTTGGATTGAACAAACTTGAATCTAATCCTCCTAGAGATGTTGTATACCAAATATGAAAGCATTCTAACTACATGTAATTATTTATTTATTAGTGTTTAAGGTCACATACTTATGCACAATGGCTAATCATGACCTTGACAGTTTTACGGGTGGAGGAAGCCAGAGTACCCGGACAGAACCACCGAACAACGACGAGCAGCTGTCAGCTCCTCAACATTCTCTGTTCAAGCTGAGCTCAAGCAGGGTTACAGCAGTTACAGACATGTGCACAAACAACGTGCAGTACGCCTTAGTACACAGCGCCATCGTGCCCCCATGTAGGCAACCAGGATAAAGTGCCTTGCCCAAGGACACAATGCGGGACATCCCGGACGGAGATCGAACTCGGGACCTCTAGCATAGAAGTCCAACAGTCTACCACTGAGCCGCCGAGCCCCCTCTGACTACATGGTCTGAAGAAGATGATTTTAAAAACAAGTTGGAACAGGACCCAAAATTTTCGGGCTAAAAATTTGGGGGTGGGGGGGGGGGGTGGGGGGGGGGGGGGGTTGTCTCAAAATTGAACAAAATGCATAAAAAAATCCAGAACAAATTTTTTTGTCTGAACCTGACTCAAAATTTTCAACCCAGGGACCTAATTTGAACAAACTTGAATCTGACCCCTCCTGGAGATGATGCATACCAAATGTTAAAGGATTCTGACTAGTGGATCTGAAGAAAAAGATTTTTAAAGAAATATTCTCATATTGCACTAAGTTAAAATTCAGGCTCCCATAGGGAACCCAAATATTAACCGAGAAACTCGACTTGAGCAAACTTGAATCTGGCCACCCTAGAGATGATGTATACCAAATATGAGAGAATCCCGACTGATGAATCTGAACAAGATTTTTAAAGAATATTCCACGCATTGCACAAAGTTAAAATTAGGGAGCCCAAATATTAACCCAGCGACTCAATTTGAACAAACTTGAATCTGCTGACCCCCCCCCTCCCCCTCCCTATAGATGTTGTATACCAAACATGAAAAGATTCTGAGTGGCCGATCTGAAGCAAATTTTTAAAGAAATTTCCTCAAATTGCACCAAGTTAAACTTTGGGCTCCAATAGAGAGCCCCAAAACTAACTTAATGACCCGATTTGAACAATCTTGAAACAGCCCCCCCCCCCCCCCCCCCCCCCCCCCCCCCACCCCCAAGATGTTGTATACCAAATATGAAAGCATTCTGACTGGTGGATCTGAAAAAGATTTTTAAAGAAATTTCCTCATATTTCAGTAAGTTAAAATTTGGGCTCCTACAGGGAGCCCAATTATTAACCTAGGGACTGGATTTGAACAAACATGAATCTGACACCACCCCTCTGCCCCCCCCCCCCCCCCCCCTCCCCCATAGATGTTGTATACCAAAAACATGAAAGGATTCTGACTGGTGCAGTCCTTCTCACGAATATATTGCACCAGGAGTGAAAAACTGCTCTCGCAAAATCAATCACGGGAGCTATTTGCTCTCGCAATGACACATCACCATTATTGATCAACTACAATGTGATTTTCGGGCATTTTTGAAAGGGATAACTCTAGTCAGGCTTTGTTATGCCATGTTTATGCAATTTTCCAATGATAGAGAGATTTTCATTTTTAATGCCTGTTATGGAGCATTTTCAACATGTGACACTTTTCGAGGGTTGGGGATGTACAGTCGAATTATGTTTTGAGCCCGTCATTGGGAAGTGGGGGCACTGGATTCAGATTCGCATTATTGTTCTAATCTTGCTATGTGAGGAGGTATTGTGGTCCAAAAACATTACATAAGAAACTACTGGTCTATTGATGTGCTAGTTTTGACCTTTTTTACTTTGTATTTCTTTGATGCTATCATTTATTAATAATTATACAGAATGTGATCCTTTTCTTGGATAATATATTATATATTATTGTTATAGATACATGTATACTGTTGTTGTCCCCACCCCCTCTCCCTCTTCCCGAAACGAAAACATCTCTGCCTCAAAATGAGAGCCCAGTGGTGAAAAATATCAGTACCAGAAAGTAGGGTTGGGCGGTATTGGGAAAAATAAATACCGTGGTAATCGCAAAATATTACCGCGGTATACCGAAATACCGATTAAAATCAAAGGGGGTCTTCTCCATAACAAAAAACGCAACTTCAACGTGTCGAAACTGTAAAATTTGAGCCTGAAGCTATGCACAAGACAGCCGTCAAAAATCAAAACTTTTTCAAATATTTACTCACAAATGATTTTAGTTAAGCAATAAGTTCAGTTGGGTCAACTTGGGGTATATAACAAGGCACATTTGATGTTTATCGAAGGAAATTCAAAATAAAATCAAACCCAGAGATAATAATTCTTCGAATCAGAATCGTCCAGTGACATGAGATTTGAGAAGTGAAGTGTGCAACAAGTAACAACAGAAGGGCATGCGATTACCACAGTTCATCACAATAATTTTCATGTTTGACTAAAATTAATAACCGTATTACATACACATCACCATTCAAATAAAAAGCTTGTATGGGGCGAATGCTGCTTGGTAGAAAATGTAAGTAAGTTGGGCTTTTTTATTTTTTTTTAAATAATGACAAGACTTTCGTCCTTTTTGTGTTGAATAATCCTGCAAGCACATTTCTGAAATCACGAGGCAGTAATGACGTACTGCGTGTCCTAGCAGCCAATCAATGTGAGTTTCGTTTGGAATCCCCTGATATTTCCCCCAAAGAAAATGTCCTATTTTTATTTAACTTCAGCAGACGGCAGTGCCATTGGCCGAAAGTGTCCACGTGACTAACTACGCATGCTAAGTGCGTGCCCTCCACCTCAACTTGTTTCAAATTCAAGGTAAACAGAATTGCTTCAGTTCCAGCAGTCAGCTATTCATTAAATGCCTCCACAGAATATAAATGACTTGGCAGAAACCTGCAAACACACACGTATCTTGAACTTTACTATGATTCGCACAGCAAGAAACTAAACAGAATACAATAATTACCCAAATTTAAGCCAAGTGTATCGAGCCTGATTGACGTGAAACTATTCACAGCCAACCGCGATGGGCAATTTGAGAATTGCATATCACGGTAAAACCGAGTTTTCGGTATACCGATTAAACAATTATTTGCTGGTATCGGTAACGGTATTGAAAATATTACCGAATATAATCGGTATACCGAAATACCGCCCAACCCTAATACAGGTATTATGCGTCAGACAAATGCAGCTGTCAACAGATCAAAACATTGTGCCACTGCAACATTGCGGTGTTTCCCAACCGAGTTTGGTTAACCAGGGTTAGTTTTTTTAACAAGAGGCCCCAAGGAGCCTTAATCGCTCACTGGCCAGGATTTCCGCTATACCGGCAGCGGGTCCATCGACCGGACCCATTCCCCTGCCGATCATACTATGATCAGTCAGAAAAGCTGGTGGCTAAAATGTCGAGTACAATGCTGTATCGTAACAACACTCGGGATCCTTTGTTTCCACGTAATATAGGCACAATTATGTTGTATACTATGCCTACTATTACTGGCGACAACCTGATACCTTATAACCCCAAGACGAGAGGGGGAAACCAAGTTCAAATCCTAAACGTCGCCTATAAAATTTCGGACTCAAATTGTCGTGTTTGGTCCGAAATCAATGGCTTTTATTTTGAGCGACAAATGATGTACTCGTTTTGGAAGCTGTCACTCGTTTCAATTGAGTGTGCAGGCTGCTGTCAGGAGTTGTCTGAAACACGCCCACAACATATAGTTTTCACAGTTTTCACAGTGATTGAATGTCATCAGAAAGATACTGATTGAACACTGCCACTTTCGAGCGGTGCACAACTCATTGTGAAAGAACACTGCCACTTTCAAGCGTGCACAACTCATTGTGAAAAACGGGTGTTCAGAAATTATGAGAAAGTGGTAATTAAAAATTTAAAAAAATTACAACTCTGGTATTTGAGAATTATATAACAATATAACCAGGGATATGATTTATGACTTATTGGTTCAATAAAACATGCTCATTTATCATTTCATCATGCCCTGCAACATGTGAAGTTATGACTTTCAGTGTAAAATCAATTTTTCGAATGTTGCCAAGGGAGGTAACTATTTTGTTATTCATATTTTGCTGTGTAAATTTTATCTGGTCTTCGTATTATGATTCTTTTACTGAGTTTGTGTGAAGCTATATTTTGTTTTATTCGTAAAATTTTTTTAAAATGTACATATTTAAAAAAACATCTATTTTTAAACAGACAATGTTTGTCTGTTTTTAAGGGGGTGGTTTGCAGTGCTGATTGACATACTTAACGTCCATTTCTGGCTTCGACTTTCGAGAGTAGCCTGTACAAAAAAAAATTAAAACAACACCGCATGGTTTTCTGTTTGTTTTATTCATTAAATTGAGGATTAAAACCCGACATCTGAAAATGAAACGTATGTACAAGATAATTATGAGAATTTTTAAAGCAAATTCTATAAAATTGGTAGGCGGTTTCTAAAGAAACGTAACATACCCAGTGGATATTTACTTGCCCTATATCGCCAATTTCAGATGCAGCCCAACGCGTCTTGCAAGCACTATTACTCGTCCCGAAGCCCCCCCCCCCCCCCCCACCCCTCCTCCCCCACACACACACACTTTGCAATTTATCCACAAGCACCCCCCTGGGCTTCTACACGAGTCGGTACGGTAATTGCACGTGCATGACGTCACATTCCGCATCATAGTTCTTTTCGAATATTACTGCGAGCGGTTGTAAACAAAGCTCAGTCACTGTTAGGATTCGTGGATTTTGTGTTGTTTTGGGTTTGTATTTTTATGAAACCTCCGACCAGATGTAGTATTGTGTGTCCCGAGGTAATTTAGAGAATTGTAGGAGGAAATGAAAGTGTCAATGACACTGTAGCTCAACTTGTCAAGACAAAGACATGTACATGTATAGTATGTGACACAGCAATGACAAACATCTAGGTAATGACCTGATAACAAAGGTACATATAAAGTATTGTAACGGTCTGTACATAAATACTGACCGTTGCCTGTAACAAATGTATAGGTAAAGTATTGTAAAGGTGGGTGACAGTCAGATGCTGAACTAGAAAAAATCTTTGAGTCCCAGAGTGGGTCTGACTGAACCCCAAAATATTTGTTCTCATAGCACAGTGATAACAAAGGCACCCCAAAACACACTCGTTCCTGTCCCAAGGTGAAAACAAAAGTACTCAAGAAGTTTTGTGAAGATCAGTTCATAAATACGAGCTGTATAGAACTTGTGACAAAAAACTTATTGGACCTAATTTCGGTACAAAATGGCCACTGGCAGCCATCTTGAATTTTGGACCATACCCAGAAACACTCATTCTCATCCCAAGGAGATAACAAAGGTACCCAAGAAGTTTTGTGAAGATTGGTTCATAAATACAGCCTCTACCCTGAGCTGTATTGACATGTGTGCTTACATTGTGTAAGTAGCACTGAATAAATCAAAGTTCATCTAATTTGCATAATTTCTGCACGAAAAAAAACCCCTTACAATATGTGATGTATTCCATGTTACTAAACATTCATACAAAAATTTATTCAAATCAGAACTTTCATACAGAGGTTCTATACAAAAGACTGATTGCACTAATTTTGGTACAAAATGGCTGCTGGTGGCCATCTTGAATTTCGGACCACACCCAAAAACACTCGCTCTCATCCCACGGTGATAACAAAGGTACCCAAGAAGTTTCGTAAAGATTGGTTCATAAATATGGCCTCTAGTCTGAGCTGTATAGAAGATGTGTACAAAAAACTGATTAGACCTAATTTCGGTACAAAATGGCCACTGGCAGCCATCTTGAATTTTAGACCACACCCAGAAACACTCGTTCTCGTCCCAAGGTGATAACAAAGGTACCCAAGACATTTCGTGAAGATCAGTTCATAAATACAGACTCTAGTCTGAGCCGTATTGACATGTGTACTTACTGTGTGTAAGTCGCACTGAAAAAATCAAAGTTCATCTAATTTGCATAATTTCCGCACGAGAAAAAAACCTGTATTATATGTGATGCATCCCATGGTACTAAACATTCACACAAAAAAATTATTCAAATCAGGGCTTTCATATGGAAGTTCTGTGCAAAAATCTGATTGCACCTAATTTTGTACAAAATGGCTGCCATCGGCCATCTTGAATTTCGGACCGGACCCCAAAACACTCGTTCTCGTCCCACGGTGATACCAAAGGTACCCGAGAAGTTTTGTAAAGATCGGTTCATAAATACGGCCTGTAGCCCGAGCCGTATTGGCATTTGCACTTACAGTGCTGAAAGTAACCCCAAAAAACATCAAAATTAGTCTAATTTGCACAATTTACGTACGAGAAAAAAACCCTGTATTATATGTGATGTATCCCATGGTACTAAACATTCATACAAAAAATTATTCAAATCAGAGCTTTCATATGGAAGTTCTGTACAAAAAACAGATTTCTGCATCGTCGGTACAAAATGGCGGCTGGCAGCCATCTTGAATTTCAGACCGCACCCAAAAACACTCGTTCTCGTCCCACGGTCATAACAAAGGTACCCAAGAAGTTTCGTAAAGATCGGTTCATAAATACGGCCTCTAGCCCGAGCCATAGCAGCTTGGCACTTACAGCTCTGAAAGTAACACTAAATAAATCAAAGTCAGTCTAATTTGCATAATTTACGCACGAGAAAAAAACCCGTATTATATGTGATGTATCCCATGGTACTAAACATTTATACAAAACTTTATTCAAATCAGAACTTTCATACAGAAGTTCTGTACAAAAAACTGATTTTTGCATCATCGGTACAAAATGGCCACTGGCAGCCATCTTGAATTTCAGACCACACCTAAAAACACTCGTTCCCGTCCCAGGGTCATAACAAAGGTACACAAGAAGTTTCGTAAAGATCGGTTCATAAATACGACCTCTAGCCCGAGCCATAGCCAATTGTTGACAGACGGACAGACGGACGACGGGCCATGACAATAGCTCAAATTTGACTTCGTCAAAGTTGAGCTAAAAATACATATTTTCCACATCAATTATTCAGCATTTTAGCGACCAGAATGTCCCCAGAGGCCACCAGAGAGCACCTAAAAATCAAAATTTTCCTGACCCCCATCTATATGCACGTGCCTTTGGCACGTGCGGCACACGCCTTTGGCGTGTGAGTTTCACTTTCTTTAACCCTTTACCTAACACAAGAGGCCCCACGGGGCCTGAAGCGCTCATCTTGTACAGAACACAATATAAACAGAGTCCAAGAATGAGTCTACATTAAGCAAGCCATCTCCATAGGCTACACAGTCAATCCTTGAGTCCCTCAGGAGTGACAAAAATAATCTAGGCATCATGCCTTTTCTTCAGTTGATCATAAGTAAAATGTAGAGCTCCCCTATGAAGCCCCTTGATACAACCTAAGTGGATTAATCTTAATACCTCTAGAGGGTACTGAATACAAAATTTTTAATTCTTCAGCAAAATGGCCAATTCCGGCTCCCATAGAGAGCCCAAATATTAACCCAGGCTCTTGATTTGAACACAGTTAAATCTGACTTCCCTAGAGATGTTGTGTACCGAATATGAAAGCATTCTGACCGTTGGATCTGAAGAAGAGAAATTGTAAAGACATTTCTTCGAACTGCACTAAGTTCAAATTTGGGCTACCATAGCGAGCCCAAATATTGACCTATGGATCCGATTTGAACAAACTTGAATCTGACCCCCCTAGAGATGTTGAACACCAAATGTGAAAGCATTCTGACAAGTGAATCTGAAGAAGATGATTTTTGAAGAAATTCCCTCATATTGTACTAAGTTAAATTTCATGTTCCCATATGGAGCCCAAATATTAACCTAGGCACTCGAATTGAACAACCTGGAATCTGACCCCCCCCCCCCCCCTAGAGATGTTGTATACCAAATATAAAAGCATTCCGACTGGTGGATCTGAAGAAGAAGATTTTTAAAGAAATTTTCTCATATTGCACTAAGTAAAAATTTGGGCTACCATAGTGAGCCCAAATATATACCTAGGGATCTGATTTGAACAAACTTGAATCTGACCCCCATAGAGATGTTGCATACCAAATATCAAAGCATTCTGACTGATGGATCTGAAGAAGAAGATTTTTTTAAATTACCCTCCATATTGAACAAAGATAAAATTTGGGCTTTCATAGGAAGCCCAAATATTAACCTAGGGACTTGGTTTGAACAATCTAGAATCTGACCCTCATAACAATGATGTATACCAAATATTAAAAGATTCTGACTGGTGGTTCTGAAGAAGAAGATTTTTAAAGAATATTCCCCATATTACCCTATGTTAAAGCTTCGGGCTCCTGTAGAGAGCCCAAATATGAACCAATGAGCTTTATTTCAACAAACTTCTATCTGACCCCCCTATGAATGCTGTATACCAAATATCAAAAGATTCTGATGATTGGTTCTGGAGAAAAGATTTTTTAAAATTTTTGCAAATATGCTGACTCAGCATTTTTTCGATGCCCATTACAGAACACCCTAACATAACCGATGGCAATTTTTTTTTACCATTCAATTCTACTGGTCATAAGGATACTTCATAACAAATAAAAGCTCTCTGTTCCGTGGGGTTTGGGAAATATGGGCGTTTGAAAATATTTCTATTTTTAGCTCCCAGGGTTCCCATGGGGATGTGGGAATTTTTTTTTTTGCATGGGTCAAGTACTTATGACCCAATACTACCACAAACCAAATTTGGTTCATACCGGACCATCGGTTCAGAAAATAGAAATTTTGGGCGGGGCCAAAAATCTTACCCCTCTAATTACAAAGCCAAATATTACTTCACGAACTTCGTTTGAACAAACTTGATTCTACACCTCATATGGAAGCTCCATAGCAAATATCAAGTCATTGTACACACTGGTTCTTGAGAAGAAGATTTTTTAAATATTTTGGAGCATTTTCCCCCACTCCCTCCCTATGGGGCTGGGCATGCTGAGTTGAACAAAAATGAAATGCCCCTTTGGGACCATCACTCACACAAACTTTCACTTGAATTAGCCCAGTGGCTTTGGAGGAGAAGACCAAAACATGGTGTTGACGGACGACAGACGGCAAGCGATGAGATTAGCTCAGCTTGACTTTGTCAAGATGAGCTAATGAAAAGCAGAAGACACTTGCAAACAAAATTCTTGAATAACTAACTTTTTTTCATTTTTTGTCTCAAAAACATAGGTAATGACCGCTCGTTGGAACGAGCTCGTTCCAACGAGGGGTCATAACCTATGTTTTTGAGACAAAAAATGAAAATATTTTGAAAATTAATTGGCGATTTTTTTAGAATAGCGCTGGCCAGTTTTGGCCGTTACGTTGGGTAAAGGGTTAAACTAACGGACCCACAAATTTTTCCCTAGCGGAAACCCTGTCACTGGCCAAAGTGGTTCAAAGAAATATTTGGGAGTCACATTCAGTTAGACATGGTTCATCAACACTACAAAGGAATGAAGTCATGAGAGACAAATTTTATGGAACTAGGGCCATGGCTTGAACAAACTTGAATCTTATCCCCCCTAAGGATGTTGCATACCAAATATCAAAAGCATTCATCTGCTGCATCTCAAGAAGAATATTTTTAAAGAAAATTCCTCATTTTGAACTAAGTTATCATTCGCGCTCCCACATTGAGCCCAAATATGGAACCAGGGACTTGGCTTGAACAAACTTGAATCTCACCCCCGAAGGATGCTTCATGCCAAATATCAAAACATTCCGACTGCTGAATCTGAAGAAGATTTTTTAAGAAAATTCCTCATTTTGAACTACGTTATAATTCGGGTTACCACAGTGAGCCCAAATATGAACCCAGGGACTTGGCTTGAACAAACTTGAAACTCACCCCCTAGGCATGCTGTATACCCAATATCAAAAGATTCTGCCTGCAGGATCTTGAGAAGAAGATTTTTAAAGAAATTTGCCTGAAATGCACTAAGTTCAAATTGGGCTCCTATACTGAGCCCAAATATGAACCCAGGGGGCCGATTTGAACAAACTTGAATCAGATCCACCCCACAATGTTGCATACCAAATATCAAAAGATTCTGCCTACTGGATCTGGAGAAGATGATTTTTGAAGAAATTTGCCTGAAATGCACTAAGTTCGAATTCGGGCTTCTATACTGAGCCCAAATATGAATCCAGGGGTCAATTTAAACAAACTTGAATCAGATCCACCCCACAATGTTGCATACCAAATATCAAAAGATTCTGCCTGCTGGATCTGGAGAAGATTTTTTAAGAAATTTGCCTGAAATGCACTAAGTTTGAATTCGGGCTTCTATACTGAGCCCAAATGTGAATCCAGGGGGCCGATTTGAACAAACTTGAATCAGACACATACCAAGATGCTGCATACCAAGTATCAAAAGATTCTGCCCACTGGTTCCGGACAAGAAGATTTTTTAATAATTTTTCTATAATTCATATGGTGCTATCAGAGTTATGCCCCATACAGAGCCCCCAAAGGACGTGGCCATTTCATTTGAACAAACATGAATTGCCATATAGTAATGAACATCCACATGAAGTTTCGTGAAAATCGGACCAGTGGTTTCAGAGAAGTCATTTGAAAAATGTTCACGACGCCGGACGGACGACAGACAATGGACGATGACGGATGGCAAGTGATAAGTTTAGCTCACTTCGGTGAGCTAAAAATCCAGGCTGGCAAAAAATGAAAGTGTCAACGACACTGTAACTTAACTTGTCTGTACATTATGTTTAATGAAAAAGATATTGTTCAAAGTTTATGAAAGGCTTATGAAATAAGACAAGAATTGTAATAATTGGGAATATGTTAATATATGTTCCCTGTATGTTATGTTTTCTATAAAAACAATATGAGGTGTAGACTGTACTAAAGAATTGAGGGGTGGGTTAATGTGGCCCCCACAGTTAATGTGTGTGGCCCTCACAGTTAATGTATATCAACGAAAGTTACCAATTTAGAGAGAAATTATTCCAGAATGAGTCATCCTATCAAGTTACAATGAAATCCCGTCAGAAATACGGCCTGCAGACTGTGATAAAGGTTTTGGGGCTTCGGACCTGTGTAGCCATCATGTCTGACCAATCGCAACCAAAAGGGGATGACCTCATCTAAACATTATTCGGAGTCATCCTTCCAAGTTACGATGAAATCCCTTCATATTTTATTTATTGGTGTTAAAGGTCACATATTTCTGCACAATGGCTAACCATGACAGTGACAGTTTACGGGTGGAGGAAGCCGGAGTACCCGGAGAGAACCACCGAGCAACGACGAGCAACTGTCAGCTCCCCAACATACCAACTCCACACAATCAGGGTTAGCATTGGTTGAAGACAGGTGCACCATCGACGTGCAGTATGCCTTAGTACACAACGTCACCATGCCCCCACGTGGGCAATGGGGGTGAAGTGTCTTGCCCAAGGACACAACGCAGTTGCCGCAGGTGGGATTAATCCCTTCATAAATATGATCTGTAGTCTGTGCTAAAGCTTTTTGGGTTTTGGGCTTGGGCAACTGTCATGGTTGAATGATCGTGGCTAAAAGAGGACGTTTTCATCTAGGCATTATCGGGAGTAATCTTACCAAGTTACAATGAAATCCCTTCATAAATACGATCTGTAGAATGTGCTGAAGGTTTTGGGGTTTTGGGCTCGGGCAGTCACGGTTGACCAATCGTAACCAAAAGGGGATGTTATCATCTCGACATTATATGGAATCAACATACCAAATTACAATGAAATCCCTCCATAAATACGATCTGTAGAATGTGCTAAAAGTCTTGGGGTTTTGGGCTTGGGCAGCTGTCATGGCTGAATGATCGTGACCATAAGGGGACATTCTCATCTAGACATTATTTGGAGTCAACCTACCAAGTTACAATGAAAACGCTTTTTAAATATGACCTATACTCTGTGATAAAGAATTTCGGGCTCAGGACCTCTGTAGCCGTCACAGTTGACCAATCATGACCATAAGGGGACATTCTCATCCAGACATTATCTGGAGTCATCCTACCAAGTTACAATGAAATCCCTTCATAAATATGACCTACAGACTGTGCTAAAGGTTTTCAGGCTTCAAGCCCCTGAAGCCGTCACAGCTGACCAATCGCGACCAAAAGGGGACGCTCTCATCTAGACATTATATGGAGTCAACCTACCAAGTTACAATAAAATCCTTCTATAAATATGACCTGTAGACTGTGCTAAAGGTTTTGGGCTCGGGCAGTCGTCACGGTTGACAGATCGCGACCAAATGGGGAAGTTCTCATCTAGATATTATACAGAGGCATCCTACCAAGTTACAATGAAATCCTTTCATAAATACGACCTATAGACTGTGCTAAAGGTTTTCGACTCAGGCAGCCATCACGGTTGACCGATCGCGACCAAAGGAGGACATTCTCATCTAGACACCATACAGAGTCATCCTACCAGGTTACAATGATATCCCTCAATATTAAGTATGACCTGCAGACTGTGCTAAAAATTTTTGGGTTTCGGGCTTGGGCAGTCGTCACAGTTGACAGATCATGATCAAAAGAGGACGTTCTCATCTAGATACTCTCGTGTTTCGAATAGAAGTGCGGTCTGCAATATAAGTGCGGGGTGGAATAAATGGCCATAATTAATAAAAGTGCAGACTGGAATATAAGTGCAGGGTAGGAAATGTCATCGGAGCATGCAACATATACATTAGAAGTCAAAATAAGTTGTAAGATAACCACTATAGGCAATGCCACAGTGTGCATCCTGCTTTTCCCACAATCTTAACACCTGGCTCTCACCGTCCTTGCATTATTTTTTTGGAAAGCCCAATCAGAACCTGGTGCTATTAATGTAGGAAAAGTAGGTGGGACACATGTTTACAGTCAGTATGGTGCCAAGTGGTGATCCTGCAACTTACTTTGAACTGTACTGTTGTTAGATTCCTTACTCTTGAGGCCAAAATAAACCTACCCTTTACAGTTTATTATAAAGGTGAGCAAATGAATATGATAATTTATTTACTGCTGTCAAAATGTCCCCGATTTTTTCCTCGGACGTGTGTCCACTCTATCGAAAATTAAATAGAAGTGCAGACTGGAATAAGCATGGTGCAGGGTGGAAAATGTTCGGGAAAATATTAAACATGCGTGCATGTTTATTCCAAACATGAGTATATTTCCGAGTTAGGAACTTCCACCTTACAATTGTTTACTACAGACTTGCACTACAGTGGAAGTTCCTAACTCGGAAATATACTCTCTATTTTGATCTTTCCCAAGCGATTTGGGAAAGAAAAGTGGTGCAAATGCACCAAAAAAAAAATAAGCCAAAACTGGGTCGAGTGCTACCACTGCAGACCCAGCAGGGGACGCCCTTCTAGTACAAATCCACAACTTCCGTTGCCAGTGCGCAGACGCATAGCTAATGACTCATTCTTTTTTAGACCGCCATGTTGACGAGACGTCTTTTCGGCATTCAAAATCAGTAATAGTGCAAGCCTGTAGTAAACAACTGTAAGGTAGGTTCATAGGAAATATAGGTTACCATGTGACTTTTGCCTCTAAATTTGGTGATTCCTACCCATCCAGTTTTGCACTGAATGAAATAAGACATTTTTACCTATCCCCACCCAATTTTAATCTTCTCTCGCACTTTTCAGGAGACAATCGTCACCAATATTTGATATTTATTTCAAAACATGCACTTTAAAATTTTATTCACACTTACAAGGTCAGTTAATTTTCCACCAATCGGATAAACCAGGGAACCTTTATCCTGAATTAAAGGTTACGGTGCAAACCACACCAGAACATATGGAATTTGGGAATGATCAGGTGAGAGCTATAGCCTGTAGGGTGTGCAAAAGGAATTGTTGGACAATTTATATCCAAATCCAAGATGGCCACTGGTGGCCATGTTTTTCACCAAACTTAAAGAAAAATCAATAGCTCCAATCTGGATATTGTCCCAAAGCCACATATGAAATTTGGAACTGATTGGGAAAGAACTGCAGCCTGTAGGGTATGTTAAAAGAATAGTGGACGGACGGATGGATAGACAGACCAGAGATGAAAGTGGGAACTGATGAAAATCTCTGCCAAAGGACAAGCAGCTCACCAAAGGCCAAGCTGGGGGGGAGGGGGGGGGGGGGGGGGGGGGGGGGGGGGGTCTCTCATTGGTGAGGGTTTGCATTGGTGGTTCTCAAAAGAAAATTTTGAAAATTAGATCCTCTGAGATTGCATCTGGTGGCTGTCTGAGCTTATTCTGAGCAGAAACATTATTTATTGGACTATTACCACCACCCACTAATCCTTTTGGAGTATTCACACTTTGCTCCATCATTTCCACATTCAACTAGAGGCTGTAATCACTCACCTGGAACTACATGTAAAAATGTGATTTCCCATAGGCTCTTCACAATTATGAGTTGCAATTGTGGCCATGTTTGCAACATTACATCAACATAACATGAGGATAATTGGTAGAAGGTGTCCCAGTCTTCAATCACGTGAAGTTTCAAAACATTTTAATCATAGAATGTCTCTGGTGGCCATATTTTCCAACCAACGGGAACAAAAAGAGGATCGTTTGTAGAGGGCCTCCTATAGACCATTCTTGCCAAGTTTTTGTTCCGACAGCTCAGTAGTTCCAGAGAGAAGATGAAAATGTGATTTCCCATAGGATTTTTCTATAGCAACTATAAACTGCAATTGTGGCCATGTTGGCAATACGATCAACATTAAAATGAGGAACATCGGTGGAAGGTGTCCCAGTTATCAACCATGAAAAGTTTCAAAACATTTGGCCCTGTGGTTTCAGAGGAGAAGAGTTTTCAAAATTTACCAATCAGAATCAAAGAATGCTTCTGGCAGCCACGTCTTTTCACCCAACAGGAATAAAATGAGTTACAGTTGTAGAAAACCTCTCATAGACAATGCCTGCCAAGTCTGGTTCAGTACTTTCAGTGAAGATGATAAAAATGTGATTTCCTATAGGGTTTCTATAGTAACTATAAGCCACAATTGCAGCTTTAATTGTAACCCGATGAAGATTAAAATGAGGATCATTAGTAGAGGGGGTTCAGTCATCAGTCACACTAAGTTTTCAAAACATTTGGCCTTGTAGTTTTAAAGAAGATTTTCTTGAAAATGCACACATTTATGAATTTTGTCTCAACAAAAAAAAAAAAAATCAGAAAAAGAAGGTCAAATATTTTGAAAATTACAATTTTCTCAGACAGTATTCTCTTTTAAAATAGCTTTGGTTAGGTAAAGGGTTACAGTCAAACACATTTTACTCCAATTTTGTCAAATCTTAAAAGATATACAATAATTACTGTCATCAAAGCTGACATAATGGGAAGTGAATATAAACAAAAACTTTCCTGGTTTTCCAAACACCTGTCATCAATCAGTATTTTCTGATAAGTAAATTGAGACTAATAATGCATATATCAAGATACAGTTGCAATTGTTTACAGTACAAGTCAAAATAAGTTGTGTAGAATAATCCTATAAACTGTGTATCTTTCTCTTCCTACACTGATAAGACCAGAAGCTGACATCATTTTCCTGAAAGCTCTCACTGATAGCTTTCCAGAAAATGTCAGATTCTGATCTTGTCAGGGCAGGAACAGCAGTTTACTTAGTTTATTGCAGTTACGCTACAGCTTATTTATACACAATATTTTGGGATTTTTTTCCCAGTTCTCAGTGGAGAAAACGGGAACCAACCCTTACCAGATTCTCAAAAAACAAGTATTTTGCTGACAGTACCGATCTTCATGCAGACAGGAGAAGCACTGGGTTAAGCATTGGAATATAGCCTCTGGTGGCCAGATATTATAGACTATCCCTGCCAGGTTTGTTTTCATGTGGCCTCGGTTTTTCAAGAGAAGAAGAGGAAAATGTGATTTCCCATAAGGTTTCTACAGTAACTATAAGCCGCAACTGCAGACATGTTTGTGACCCAATCAACATTAAATGAGGATCGTTGGTAGAGGGGGTCCAGTCATCATTCATGTGAAGTTTCAAAACATCTGGCCTGGCAGTTTCAGAGAAGATTTTTGAAAATCCACCAACCAGAATCAAAGACTGCCTCTGGAAGCCATGTTTTTCATCAGACAGAAACAAAATGAGGATCGTTTGTAGAGGACCTCCCATAGACCATTCCTGCCAAGTTTAGTTCACACCGGCTCAGCGGTTACAGAGAAGAAGATGAAAATGTGAAACGTTTACGGCCGCCGGACGCCAAGTGATGAGAAAAGCTCACATGGCCTTTTAGGCCAGGTGAGCTCAAAATTTTGCATTAATTGACTGTTAATTACCGTTTTTCGTTGTCCCTGATGGATGGCAGACTTTGAATGCATTTTTATGCATTTCTTTCTTCATTGGCATAGTTTATTTCTTTATTACACCACACACATCTGGCGATCCCAGGTCGATTAATTTTTCTTACGTAAACGGATAAAAAGTTCCCATTTACATCTTTCTCCTGCATCCCAGCAATCCAAAATTTATTCTTAATACTAGAGTTGATTTTCAATGCATTATCCCGATTTTTAACATCCATCACCACAAATCTAAATTCGAATAACAATTTAAAACTTTCTTGAAGTATGGTTGGCACAAGTTCCAAACTTAACAAAACAATAGAATCTGTTACACGCATAGCCATTGGTCACTTCATTACGATGAGCTAATCAAATGATGTGTTATAGTGGTAGTTGGTTTTTAACCACATGGTTTATTACAAGTAAACATACGTTAGTAAAACTGAAACAAAATGAAAGTGTCAATGACACTGTAGCTCAACTTGACAAACTTGAACTTGGTAAGTTATAAATGAAATGGCAAAATTGAAGATCATTGGGACCAATGTCAGTTTTTTTGCCAGTGGCAACATTTTTTGACAGAAACCGAAGAAAATCGATAGCTCCCATCTAGAGGCCTCCCCAAACAAGCATGCTAGGTTTCAAAGCAATCCGATCATAAATGTGCCCTGTAGGGTGTACAAAAGGGAAATATTGTGGTCTGACTAGAATAAATTCTAAGAACGTTGGCTGTGGCAACATTTTTTGACGGAAATGGAAGAAAATTGATAGCTCCCATCTAGAGGTCACCCCAAACAAGCATGAAAGGTTTCAAAGCAATCCGATCATAAATGTGCCTTGTAGGGTGTGCCAAAGGGAAATATCGAGTCTTCTGACTAAACCAGGTTCTAAGAACGTTGGCCGCGGCAACATTTTTTGCCGGAAATTGAAGAAAATTGATAGCTCCCATCTAGAGGTCACCCTAAATAAGCATACCAGGTTTCAAAGCAATCAAATCATAAATGTGCCCTGTAGGGTGTGCCAAAGGGAAATATTGTGGTTTGACTAAACTAAGTTCTAAGAACGTTGGCCGCAGCAACATTTTTTGACAGAAATTGAAGAAAATCGATAGCTCCCATCTAGAGGTCACCCCAAACAAGCATGCCAGGTTTCAAAGCAATCCGATCATAAATGTACCCTGTAGGGTGTGCCAAAGGGAAATATTGAGTCTTCTGACTAAACTAAGTTCTAAGAACGTTGGCCGCGGCAACATTTTTTGACAGAAATTGAAGAAAATCGAAAGCACCCATCTAGAGGTCTCCCCAAACAAGTATATCAGGTTTCAAAGCAATCTGATTGTAAATGTACCCTGTAGGGTGTGCCTAAGGAAAATATTGAGGTCTGACTAAACTAAGTTCTACGAACGTTGGCCGTGGCAACATTTTTTGCCAGAAATTGAAGAAAATCGATAGCTCCCATCTAAAGGTCACCCTAAATAAGCATATCAGGTTTCAAAGCAATCAAATCATAAATGTGCCCTGTACGGTGTGCCAAAGGGAAATATTGTGGTTTGACTAAACTAAGTTCTAAGAACGTTGGCCGCTGCAACATTTTTTAACGAAAATTGAAGAAAATCGATAGCTCCCATCTAGAGGTCACCCCAAACAAGCATAAGAAGTTTCAAAGTAATCTGATCATAAATGCGACCTGTGAGGTGTGCCAAAGGAAATTGTGGACGTACGTACTAACGTACTAACGTACTAACATATTAACGTACGTACGTACGTATGTACGTACGTATGTACGTACGCCGACGGACGAGAAGTGATGGCAATAGCTCAGCTTGACTTTGTCAAGTTGAGCTAAAAATGCATTCCTGCAGACTCACATACGATACACAAACACTGTTTGGGAGGTAAATATATATATTCACACCCTTATGTTTATGTAGAAAATGTGTATCGGAGTCGAGCTTGAAGATGAAGACAAGTCGAGATATAGCATTAGAAACAAGACTGAGACTCTGATAAAACATTTTGTACATACATATAATAATGATGATGATAGATTTATCTTACAATTCTCAACTGTTATAACTTAACATTTTACTGAATGAATCGGCTGAATCCACCCATGTTATTTACAAACTGAGCTGTTGAAAAAAAATATTAAAAATTTAAAGTAATTTGTATATTTTTTATATTTACCAATGGCCCAGACTTAGTTGGTGCAAACTCATTAACATCCAGGGCCCAACACAAATTTTGAACCCCCAAAATTTGCCTACAAATCCAAAAATTTAAAGTCCTATCTGGTCCTCCATACTTTTGTACTGTGCATGCACAGTAACCAGGAAGACACAGAAATTGGTGCCAATCATCATTCTTTTAGTGCCTGTTAAATGTTATAAATCAGCGGGGAGGTATGAGTGCCCACTCATGGGAGGGCCAGCTGCGTCTGAGCCATTGGTAAGTATAAACAAGAGGCTCAAGTGAGCCTGAAACACTCACCTGGCTCAAATTGTCAAAAGAGATGAGTGTATCAGTAAGTGAACAGAAGCAAGAGCAATTTTTTGAATTGCTATGACGCAACCAAAGGCAACTTTTTTGACCATTCATTTCTGTTGGTCCTAGGAAAGGTTCCTAGCAAGCTCTGTTCACTGAAGTATTAAAAAACAATAACCGAACAAAATTTTTGTTTTGTTTTCAACTACTGTGGTTCCCTCTAGCACCCCCCCCCCCCCCCCCCCCCAAAAAAAAAACAACAACAAGAAAAAACAAACGACTTGATTTGAACAAACTTGAATTTGACACCCCTGGAGATGTTACATACCAAATATGAAAGGATTCTCACTGGTGGATCTGAAGAAGACCTTAGGACAAAACCAATAGCGATTTTTTTCTCACCATTCCTTTCTATTGGTCCTAAGGAAGCTTCACACCAAATAAAAAGTTTCAGAGCCGTGCAGTTTTTGAGATATGAGCGTTTGAATTTTTTCTATTTTTAGCTCCTGAGGTTCCCACGGGCATCGGGAAAATTTTTTTTGGCATGAATCAAGTACTTAGGACCCAATAATACCTCATAGCAAATTTGGTTCAAATCGGCCTCTCGGTTTGGAAAATAGAAATTTTGGGCGAGGCACAAAATAGGGATCCTCCTGTAGCGAGCCCAAATATTGACCGAGAAAATTTCTTTGAACAAACTTGAATCTTGAGTACCAAAGGAGCTTACATACCAAATATCACAGCATTCTGACTGGTGGTTCATAAGAAGAAGATTTCAGGAGAAATTGATGCTTTTGGGGCATCACTCCCACCCCAGTGGGGCCACAGAGTTCATTTTAACAAACTGGAAAGAGGATACATGCAATATACTGTATGTCAAATTTGTTTAGGTTTGGGCTAGTGGTTTTGAAGGAGAAGACCGAGTTGCGAAAGTTAACGGACAACAGATGACTGACACCAAGTGATGGCAAAACCACACACTGACTTTTAGTCAGGTGAGCTAAAAATATACAAATTACTTTAAATTTTTCATATTTTTATACTAGAACCAATGGCCCAGACTTAGCTGAATAGTAAAAGGGGTGGAGGGCCTAGGACTTAAGGGAACAATAATAACTATATTACTCTGTCTGAAAGGAGGACTCCTATAAGAGAATAGGAGATGAATGAGGAAGTACATATGCCTTTCTCTATAATAAAAGAGAAAGACATAACACCCACAATTAAAAGGAGTAATATAAATAAATTCTCCATTTAATGCCAGCATAATAATATGCTAATTCGGTGAAGGAAACCAATTATAAAACTAATCCAGAAAATGAGACGCCTTATACTGAATTAAAAGTGTCCGAGGATTGTAAATAAACTCTCGTATGACACCTCACATACACATAATACTCCGCATTGAGCTACACTTAAAAGAACAATACGCAATAAGGCAATATTGTTGCTTCACACAAGTTACACATAAAACCACTCAGCACCGACTCCCAACTACTGTCCTTGGGAGAGACATTCCCTTGCTTATCACTACAAAGCCAGGTGATACCAAGGGAACATCGTTCCCCCCCCCCCCCCCATCGTCCCCCCCAATTGATAGCTCCCATCTAGAGGTCACCCCAAACAAGCATGAAAGGTTTCAAAGCAATCCGATCATAAATGTGCCTTGTAGGGTGTGCCAAAGGGAAATATCGAGTCTTCTGACTAAACCAGGTTCTAAGAACGTTGGCCGTGGCAACATTTTTTGCCGGAAATTGAAGAAAATCGATAGCTCCCATCTAGAGGTCACCCTAAATAAGCGTATCAGGTTTCAAAGCAATCAAATCATAAATGTGCCCTGTAGGGTGTGCCAAAGGGAAATATTGTGGTTTGACTAAACTAAGTTTTAAGAACGTTGGCCGCGGCAACATTTTTTGACGGAAATTGAAGAAAATCGATAGCTCCCATCTAGAGGTCACCCCAAACAAGCATAAGAAGTTTCAAAGTAATCTGATTATAAATGCGACCTGTGAGGTGTGCCAAAGGAAATTGTGGACGTACGTACTAACATACTAACGTACATACATGCGTACGTACGTACGTACGCCGACGGACGAGAAGTGATGGCAATAGCTCAGCTTGACTTTGTCAAGTTGAGCTAAAAAAAATAATGAAATTCAGGAATTCTGTCAAATCCGGCAAAACTTTCATCTCTGGTATGAACGGACAATGAATCACAGTGCATCCCAATAGCTCATACTTGTCGTTGTCATGTTGAGCTAATAAATCAACTTTTTTTCCACTGGAATTCACTTAAAACATATTTTCACTTAACCAGTAGTATCACAAGAAAATATTTGCCTTACCTGCTTTGTTTGAGACGGCATAAGCCTGTCTATGGTTCATTGCTACCTGGAAGTGAACAAAATTCACAACATCTGGTCTGATTGATGCTTTAAACACCGCTGGTAGTGGGACATTTGCCTTTGTCTTCTCACCTTTCTCATTAAACACAGATATGAGCGGTCTCGCCTGAAGATAAAAAGTGAAAATATTCAAAACAAGAGACATGGTAGCCTAAATATCAATCCAGGGAATTGATTTGAACAAGTTGCATCTGCCCATCCTAAGAAAAGCTTATACCAAAAGATATCCAAAGATTCTGACCAGTGGATCTAAAAACAAGAGGCCCCACGGGGCCTGAAGCACTCATCTTGTACAGAACACAATTTAAACAGAGTCCAAGAATGAGTCTACATTAAGCAAGCCATCTCCATAGGCTACACTGTCAATCCTTGAGTCCCTCAGGAGTGACAAAAATAATCTGGGCATCATGCCTTTTCTTCAGTTGATCAAAAGTAAAATGTAGAGCTCCCCTATGAAGCCCCTTGATACAACCTATGTGGATTAATCTTAATACCTCTAGAGGGTACTGAATACAAAATTTTTAATTCTTCAGCAAAAATGGCCAATTCCGGCTCCCATAGAGAGCCCAAATATTAACCCAGGCTCTTGATTTGAACACAGTTAAATCTGACTTCCCTAGAGATGTTGTGTACCGAATATGAAAGCATTCTGACTGTTGGATCTGAAGAAGAGAAATTGTAAAGAAATTTCTTCGAATTGCACTAAGTTCAAATGTGGGCTACCATAGTGAGCCCAAATATTGACCTATGGATCCGATTTGAACAAACTTGAATCTGACCCCCCTAGAGATGTTGTATACCAAATGTGAAAGCATTCTGACAAGTGAATCTGAAGAAGATGATTTTTGAAGAAATTCCCTCTTATTGTACTAAGTTAAATTTCATGTTCCCATATGGAGCCCAAATATTAACCTAGGCACTTGAATTGAACAACCTGGAATCTGACCCCCCTAGAGAGGTTGTATACCAAATGTGAAAGCATTCTGACAAGTGAATCTGAAGAAGATTTTTGAAGAAATTCCCTCATATTGTACTAAGTTAAATTTCATTGTCCCATATGGAGCCCAAATATTAACCTAGGCACTCGAATTGAACAACCTGGAATCTGACCCCCCTAGAGATGTTGTATACCAAATATAAAAGCATTCCGACTGGTGGATCTGAAGAAGAAGATTTTTAAAGAAATTTCCTCATATTGCACTAAGTAAAAATTTGGGCTACCATAGTGAGCCCAAATATATACCTAGGGATCTGATTTGAACAAACTTGAATTTGACCCCCATAGAGATGTTGCATACCAAATATCAAAGCATTCTGACTGATGGATCTGAAGAAGGAGATTTTTTTAAATTACCCTCCATATTGAACAAAGATAAAATTTGGGCTTCCGTAGGATGCCCAAATATTAACCTAGGGACTTGGTTTGAACAATTTAGAATCTGACCCTCATAACAATGATGTATACCAAATATTAAAAGATTCTGACTGGTGGTTCTGAAGAAGAAGATTTTTAAAGAATATTCCCCATATTACCCTATGTTAAAACTTCGGGCTCCTGTAGAGAGCCCAAATATGAACCAATGAGCTTTACTTCAACAAAATTTTATCTGACCCCCCTATGAATGCTGTATACCAAATATCAAAAGATTCTGATGATTGGTTCTGGAGAAAAGATTTTTTTTAAATTTTTGCAAATATGCTGACTCACCATTCTTTCGATGCCCATTACAGAACACCCTAACATAACCGATGGCAATTTTTTTTACCATTCAATTCTACTGGTCATAAGGATACTTCATACCAAATAAAAGCTCTCTGTTCATGGGCGTTTGAAAATAGCTCCCAGAGCTGGAATTTTTTTTTTGCATGGGTCAAGTACTTCCGTGGGGTTTGGGAAATATGGGCGTTTGAAAATATTTCTATTTTTAGCTCCCAGGGTTCCCATGGGGATGCAGGAATTTTTTTTTTTGCATGGGTCAAGTACCTATGATCCAATACTACCACAAACCAAATTTGGTTCATACCGGACCATCGGTTCAGAAAATAGAAATTTTGGGCGGGGCCAAAAATCTTCCCCCTCCTATTACAAAGCCAAATATTACTTCACAAACTTCGTTTGAACAAACTTGATTCTACACCTCATATAGAAGCTCCATAGCAAATATCAAGTCATTGAACACACTGGTTCTTGAGAAGAAGATTTTAAAAATATTTTGGAGCATTTTCCCCCACTCCCTCCCTATGGGGCTGGGCATGCTGAGTTGAACAACAAGAGGCCCCAGGGGGCCTGAGGGCGCTCACCTGACATGGTAGCCTAAATATCAACCCAGAGAATTGATTTCCACAAGTTGCATCTGCTCCTCCTAAGAAAAGCTGAAACCAAATATCCAAATATTCTGACCAGTGGATCTAAAAAAAGATTTTTAAAGAATATTCCTCATATTGAACTAAGTCATAATTCGGGCTCCCACAGGGAGCCCATATATGAACCCAGGGACTTGGCTTTAACAAACCTGAATCTCACACCCCTAAGGATTCTGCACACCAAATATCAAAACATTCCGACTGCTGGATCTGAAGAAGATTTTTAAAGAAAATTCCTCATTTTGAACCAAGTTACAATTCGAGCTCCCACAAGTTATAATTTGGGCTCCCACAGGGAGCTCAAATATGGACCCATGGACTTGGCTTTAACACACTTGAATCCCCCCCCCCCCCCCCCCCCCCCCCCCCCCCCAGGATGCTACTCACCACATATCAAACCATTCCGACTGCTGGATCTGAAGAAGATTTTTTAAGAAAATTCCTCATTTCGAACAAAGTTACAATTCAAGCTCCCACAGTGAGCCCAAATATGGACCTAGGAACATGGCTTTGAACAAACTTGAATCTCACCCCCCTAAGGATGCTGCATACCAAATATCACAAGATTCTGCCTGCTGGATCTTGAGAAGAAGATTTTTCAAAGAAATTTGCCTGAAATGCACTAAGTTCGAATTTGGGCTTCTATAGTGAGCCCAAATATGAATCCAGGGAGCCGATTTGAACAAACTGGAATCAGATCCACCCCACAATGTTGCATACCAAATATCAAAAGATTCTGCCCTGCAGGATCTGGAGAAGAAGATTTTTGAAGAAATTTGCCTGAAATGCACTAAGTTCGAATTCGAGCTTCTATAGTGAGCCCAAATATGAATCTAGGGAGCCGATTTGAACAAACTTGAATCAGATCCAGCCCACAATGTTGCATACCCAATATCAAAAGATTCTGCCTGCTGGATCTTGAGAAGAAGATTTTCAAAGAAATTTGCCTGAAATGCACTAAGTTCAAATTGGGCTCCTATACTGAGTCCAAATATAAACCCAAAGGGTCGATTTGAACAAACTTGAATCAGATCCACCCCACAATGTTGCATACCAAATATCAAAAGATTCTGCCTTCTGGATCTGGAGAAGAAGATTTTCAAAGAAATTTGCCTGAAATGAGGTAAGTTCAAATTTGGGCTCATATACTGGGCCCAAATATAAACCCAGGGGGGCGATTTGAACAAACTTGAATCAGATCCACCCCACAATGTTGCATACCAAATATCAAAAGATTCTGCCTGCTGGATCTGGAGAAGAAGATTTTTTAAGAAATTTGCCTGAAAAGCACTAAGTTCAAATTTGGGCTCCTATACTGAGCCCAAATATAAACCCAGGGAGCCGATTTGAACAAACTTGAATCAAATCCAGCCCACAATGTTGCATACCCAATATCAAAAGATTCTGCCTGCTGGATCTTGAGAAGATTTTCAAAGGAATTTGCCTGAAATGCACTAAGTTCAAATTTGGGCTCCTATACTGAGCCCAAATATAAACCCAAGGGGCCGATTTGAACAAACTTGAATCAGATCCACCCCACAATGTTGTATACCAAATATCAAAAGATTCTGCCTGCTGGATCTGGAGAAGAAGATTTTTTAATGTTTTTCCCATTGCCTACAGTGTTAAAAAGTGCTGACTCCGCACTTTTTCAAAGTCCCGAAACTGTGCCCTATGATAAAACCGACGGCAATTTTTTTTTTACCAATCCTTTCTGTTGGTCCTAAGGAAGCTGCACACCAAATAAAAATTCTCGGTGCCGTGCTGTTTTGGAGATATGGGCGTTTTAAATTTTTTCTATTTTTAGGTCCTGCGGTTCCCACGGGGCTGCGGGAAATTTTTTTTTTGCATAAATCAAGTACTCATGACCCAATAAGCCCTCACATAAAATTTGGTTGAAATCGGCTTCTCGGTTCAGAAAATAGAAATTAGGGGCGAGGCCAAAATTTTTGCCCCTCCCATAACGACGCCAAATATTATCCCTCAAACTTCTCTTGAACAAATCTGAGTCTACACCTCAAAAGGAAGGTGCATACCATATATCAAGTCTCTGCTACTGCTGGTTCATGAGAAGAAGATTTACAAAGATTTTGGTGCCCCTTGGGGGCATGGCACCACCCAGGAGGAGGGGCAACTTCATTGAACAAATCTTAATAGGCATTAGGTAATAAACATTTAGCCAACATTTGAATAAAAATTGGGCTAGTGGTTTAGGAGGAGAAGTCGATAATGTAAAGTTAACGCGACGGACGACGACGACGAACGACGGACAACGGACAGAAAGTGATTAGTAAAGCTCCCCTTGAGCTTCGCTCAGGTGAGCTAAAAATGAAATGCCCCTTTGGGACCATCACTCACACAAACTTTCACTTGAATTGGCCCAGTGGCTTTGGAGGAGAAGAGCAAAGCATGGTGCTGACGGACGATGGACGACAGATGACGGGCGACGGAAGACGGACGGAGAGCGATGAGATTAGCTCAGCTTGACTTTGTCAAGATGAGCTAAAAAAAGGAAGATTTTTAAAGAATATTCGTCATATGGAACTAAGTAATAATTCGGACTCCCACAGGTAGCCCAAATATCAACCCAGGGACTTGGCTTGAACAAACTTGAATCTCACCCCCTAAGGATGCTGCATACCAAATATCAAAACATTCTGACTACTGGGTTTGAAGAAGAAGATTTTTAAAAGAAAATTCCTCATTTTGAACTAAGTTATAATTCGGGCTCCCCAACTAATTGAAACATTTGGGCTCCAATAGAGAGCCCAAATATGGACCCAGAGATTTGATTTCAATAAGCATGTGAAACAATCTTCCAAAGATGTTATATGTGAAATTTGAAAGAATTTGGAACAGTGGTTTGGGAGAATAGTCTTAAATGTTTTTCCCATTACCCACAATGTTAAAAAATGCTGACTCAGCACTTTTTCAAACTCCCGAAAAAGTACCCTATGATAAAACCGAGAGCAATTTTTTTTTTTTACCATTCCATTCTGTTGGTCCTAAGGAAGCTTCACACCAAATAAGAATTCTCAATGCCGTGTAGAATTTTGGATATATAGGCGTTTTAAATTTTTTCGATTTTTTTTTTGGCATAAATTAAGTACTTATGACCCAATAAGCTCGCATATCAAATTTGGTTCAAATCAGCCTTTCGGTTTGGAAAATAGAAATTGTGGGGCAGGGCAAAAATTCTTGCCCCTCCCATAACGGCGGCGAATATAGCTCCTCGAATTTCTCTTGAACAAATCGGAGTCCACACCTCCAAAGGAAGCTGCACACCAAATATCAAGTCTCTGCTACTGCTGATTCATGAGAAGATTTTTTAAAGATTTTAGCACACTTTTTGGGTGTGGCCCAAGTGAGCTAAAAATAGGAATGTTATCCACATTGAGCCCCTTATTTTTACTGACTAATCCAGATTAATCAGTGATTATTATTTATTTATTGGTGTTTAAGGTCACATACTTATGCACAATGGCTAATCGTGACTGTGAGAGTTTTATGAGTGGAGGAAGCCAGAGTACCCGGAGAGAACCACTGAGCATCGACGAGCAACTGTCAGCTCCAACATTCTCTGTTCAAGCTGCCGCCCAAGCCGGGTTATAGAGGTTGAAGACATGTGCACCATCACACATGCAGTACGACTTAGTACACGGCGTCATCGTGCCCCCATGTAGGCAACTGTGATAAAGTGCCTAGCTCAAGGACAGACATGTTAACTCTCCCGGAATGCCTGGGATTCTCCCGGAATTAGCTATCCCCTCCCGCCCGGGAGTCAATTTGGGCCAAAATCTCCTGGAAAGTCGACATACCAGACAAAAACTGAATCCACCAGCTTTTGTTTACAAATACAAAAGCATGTGCTCTACTCTCAATGGCAAGGTCATTAAGTTTGTGTGAAACGTCACCACTTACGTAAGAACTGGTGACCAATCTCATTTCTGTCAATGGCCGTGTTGTGATTATTTGTAACACGTTTGACAGGCGGATTAAATGAATTTGAGATGCAGGATAATTGCTGAAATTGATTATATATTAAAGGCACACCTTTGCTTGTATACAGGTAGCAGTCAAATCGAAAAATAAGTTCCATACGCATAAATTTTGTCCAATCGAACATGTGCAAAAATACGCACAAATTTATTATTGTGCATTTTGGATTTCACTTTCACTTCAGATAATTATAGCCAATTTTGCAGACAAACGGCTCAAACATTTGAGTTGCCGTAATTTTCAATATATTGGGAAAAATTTCCGATTCGCAATTTTCTAAAGCAGGCTGTGAAAAAAATTATGTTTTTGGTGAAAAAAATCTCTAAAAAGTTGCTAATTTACGGCACTTGGACGTTTTTTCATTCGTTGTGATAAATGGACAACAAAATAAATTAAATATCCCGGAGATGTTTCGTCCTGGGCTGGCTGTGGCATAATGTTCACGTTTCACTGAAAAATGATCACCCCATTCCAAATCCCCTTCGTAAATGACCAACTACTTCCAGTGAGTACCCGGTGTGGTTAGGTGGGGCGCTGGGCTTTGGCAGATCGAATTACCACAACAACCGGGCTCAGGGTGTGCCTAAACACCACATATCGCCGCAGGTTACTGCAGGTTGCCGCAAGTACCCATAATTTCCCAAATAGATCCAAAACTTTCAACACAGCGTCAAAACTGATATAGTGCTGAAAAGGTCGAAAATATCTCCAAACATATTGTACATAAAACCATTGAAATATGGATGTCATTGGAACAACTCAGATATTGGCACATATGACCACATCCATATTTTTGATTTCTGTTTTTCTCTATATTTCTATGTTTTGGCTTTTAAAAGGACAAATTGTTCAAATAAAACACATTAGGGTGGAATGTTTAATGTATGTGTGTGTGTGGGGGGGGGGGGGGGGGGGGGGGGGGGTGGTAACATGGAAATTATTGATGTGCTGCCCACGTGCAAAAATCTCACTGACAAGCATCCGAGTCTCATTGGGAGCTCATCAAAATCTCACTGACAGTCACCTCGAGAGGTTAACAGGTCTGGGTCACTCACCACCGGTTAGTAGAACGTTGGCGTATGTTCCTTTGATGTATTGTTGTTGGACTGTTTCCTGTTATGTCTGTGTGTGTGGGGGTGGGGGGGGGGGGGGGGGGTATTTGGTATTAATTTGTATTTAAAATTGATCCACACGTGGCTTCTACACGCAAAAAAAAATCTCCCTGAAAATCATGTCATCTCCCTGAAAAAATTTTTGGAAGGTTAACATGTCTGCTCAAGGACACAACATGGGTCGTCCCAATCAGTGATTAAAAAGTCATAAAGCGCAATGTCAGAAACACACACTATGACAGGGTTACTTAATATTTGCCTGTCTCTCAACTGTGAAGTGTGCGATCGTGCTTCTGCACCAATGTTTAGAGATGACAGGGTATCTTTTGTTTTAAAAATTTTGTAGAGCTTTGGGTTAACCGCAAACATAGGGCAGGATTGGAGGTGAGGGACTACCGAAAATCGCAACCACACTCCAATAAACACAACCACATATTTGGTTTTAAAAAATTCCAATGTGTTTTAAGATACTGCGTGTAATATCGAATTACCAGAATGACCACATAATTCACTTCATGATAAATGCAATATCTACGATTCTGGTGGCCACTGTTGAATAATTTCTGTATACCTTTGAATGGACTTAAATGTGTTAATGACACTGTAGCTTAACTTGACTGTGTGTAGTGTTTGATGAAAACGTCACGATCAGTCAAAAGTGATGGCTTCGAGAATCCAAAACCTGAAAACCTTTAGCACAGTCTACAGGTTGTATTTATGAAGAGATTTCATTGTAACTTGGTAGGATGACCCCGTATAATGGCTAGATGAGAACATCCTCTTTTGGTCATGATTGGTCAACCGTTGACAGTTGCGAGAGCCCGAAACCCAAAAACCTTTAGCACAGTCTACAGGTCATATATATGAAGGGATTTCAAAAGTTACAACGAAATCCCTTCATAAATACAACGACCCGTAGACTGCGCTAAAGGTTTCCGGGTTTGTTCTCATCTAGACATGACCTCAAACCTGCATATGAAATTTTGTGATGATCGGACAAGAATTACAGGGTGTAGCCTGTGATAAAATGTGAACAGACTCACAGACTTCAGCATGATGGCAATAGCTTATCTTGACTTTGTCAAGTTAAGCTAAAAACAAAACTGTGGTACACTATACTTGCACCAACGACATTTTCAAGACAGTAAATCAAGATTTTAGGCTTCAGTATCAATACACGAAACACAACACAGTGTTCATTAATATCCATGACCTGTCAACACCAAGGCTGAAGCATTGTAAAATGTTTTATCAGTTTTATCAAATGCAGTTTCCTTTGATGAACTATAACTTGCCACTTGCTCTTCATTTATACAATATATTTTTTCCTACACTTGATTTTGAAAAGTTGAACTTCAAAATCGGTTTCAAATTCGCAACTGAAGTCAGATGGAAATATAGGGCTACACTGACCTAAATGGGCAATTTTTACTTGATAAAATTTTGAGGGTCAGCATAATTTTTTAGGGTCGGTCGGGTTATCCTAAATACAGTTTTGAGGAGGCTTTTTGACTGACATTTTACAACATTACAGGCATAGATATGTTATAATTATTAATTCAACCAATACAATCAACCAGGGTTCATACACTTCTCAGAGAATCACACGACTTTTACAAAACTTTCCATGACCAGGTTAGTTTAGTTCGCACCCAAACAATTAAGCTACGTTTTTTGCATAATTTTTGTGCAAGTCGCACGTAATATTTACACAAAATCAATCCCTTTTAAACCTGGTTACGAATTCCATGACTTTTCCAAAACTTTAACCCTTCCAGCCCATTTTCCACAACTTTTCAAGGCCCTTGAATTTTTTTTCACAATTTCATGACTTTTCCAGGATTCCATGACCTGTACGAACCCTGATCAAAAGATGCCGCCGCATTAGTTGTTGGAAAATGTTGTAATTATAGGGTCGATTTCATATGCAAATACGGATAGTTT
The DNA here is from genome assembly GCA_031216915.1 of Pictodentalium vernedei. Taxonomy (NCBI): domain Eukaryota; kingdom Metazoa; phylum Mollusca; class Scaphopoda; order Dentaliida; family Dentaliidae; genus Pictodentalium; species Pictodentalium vernedei. The sequence goes on along the minus strand of CM062297.1, from coordinate 526,859,743 downwards.
CTATATGCTCATGGACAACTGAAACCACAAACAAGGTTTCTTGATTTGAAAAACAGAAACCACAACCGCAGTGTAAATTCCACAATCACCCAGCGCTAAAATTTTGATTTGTGGTCTTCTTCCCTTCCAGGAACATTGATTCGCAATTGGTATAAACTGATTCGCAGTTTTAGGCCAAGGTTAGTTAATTTTCAGTTTATTGTTTTCCAACCCATTTCGGTTTATTTTTGTCCAAAATACCCTGCTGTGCACATATCTGGCACATAAATTCATCGGCCACATGGCTGATGCTGCCCTCACAATTCATAAATTTCCCTGTGGTTTTCGTAACAGTTTGCTGTAGCAAATTTCATAGGCTTAACTAGGGCTGAAACAGTTGGCTCATTTTTGCAACCAACTAACCGAGAGCTATAACCAGATAATATCCGGTTATTTGTGGCCATTATTTCACCGAATATGGAATCAAAACTATAGGAATTGGAAAGCAGTATTCTCAGAAACTATTCCGTAGTGTGTTTAAAAACGAATTTGTCGAGTACTCGACAACATTCGTTTGTATACACACTAAGGAATTCTCTCTGCGATCACTTAGTACTCACGGAAATTGTCAATCATTAACGAAGTCTTGGAATGCCAAACTCAATTCTTTCTCAATATATACAATGGGGCTTTGAGGTGTAATCTATCATAAAGGAGAAGAGGGAGATTTTAATCGTGGAATGAGGATCACTATCGATATTTCGGATAACCGGTTGACGGTTTTTCTAATCGGTTAGGTAGGTAGCTGGTTTTAAACCAGTTATCCGGTTAACCATTTCAGTACTAGGCTTAACATTGACTATGGTATTATAATGCAGTTCAACATGCATTCTTTTTTATGGGTTTGCATCACTGACACACTAATAAAACATAAGTTTGCTTACCTTAATTTTACTCATTCCCTCGAATCAATATGTGTCACTCATTTGAGACTGAAACTTCAGAGTTAGTTATTTATTTTATTTTATTGGTGTTTAAGGTCACATACTTATACACAATGGCTAATCATGACCGTGACAGTTTTATGGGTGGAGGAAGCCTGAGTACCCAGAGAGAACCACCAAGCAATGACAAGCAGCTGCCAGCTCCCCAACATTGTAACTCCGCACTACAGCACAGGCAGGGTTAGATTGGTTGAAGACATGCGCACCATCGATGTGCAGTATGCCTCAGCACACTGACAGCATAATCGTGCCCCCATGTGGACAATCGGGGTTAAGTGCCTTGCCCAAGGACACAACGCGGGAGTCAGAGTCGACCGCTCAGATGGTCACCCATCTGAGGATTAACCAGGCTCGACGTTGCTTAACTTCGGTGATCTGACGAGAACCGCTTACCACAATGCCACTGCGCCCCCACTTCAGAGTTTCAGAGCATTTTGCACCGTAGACATGCACAGTTGTATTTATGTTCGTCTTTCCTGAACATGCCGATCACATTTAGGAAAATCCAACAAATACAACAACTGCATGTGTACGTCGCAAATTGTTTATAGAGGGGTTACGGGATGAAAAACCTAATACATTGAATGATTGAGTCAGTGACTGGACATGGTGACGTAGAAAGTGCAATGCGTCTTAGTGGGATAACCCAATCACTTGCCCCTGCATTGGTGGTTCAGTAATGGCAATCTTAGAGATTAAAGAGCATGTCTGACAGTCACACTGGCAAAAATATTATAAAGACTTTGCATCGCAGGGCGCAAATCATTTTTGGATTGTGGTTCGTGGCAGGAGATATTGCTTTACAAGCGGCAAAGCGAAACCAAACAAAAGATACCCTGGATATACAAAACGATAACCCTGACGTACCTTCGCTACTTCTCCAAAGGTTATAAGGGCCTGAGGGTGCTCACCTGACATGGTAGCCTAAATATCAACCCAGAGAATTGATTTCAACAAGTTGCATCTGCTCCTTCTAAGAAAAGCTTATACCAAATATCCAAAGATTCTAATCAGTGGATCTAAAAAAAAAAAAAGATTTTTAAAGAATATTCCTCATACTGAACTAAGTTATAATTCGGGCTCCCACGGGGACTTGGCTTTAACAAACTTGAATCTCACCCCCTAAGGATGCTGCACACCAAATATCAAAACATTCCGACTGCTGGATCTGAAGAAGAAGATTTTTAAAGAAAATTCCTCATTTTGAACTAAGTTACAATTCAAGCTCCCACAGCGAGTCCAAATATGGACCTAGGGACTTGGCTTGAACAAACTTGAATCTCACCCCTGTAAGCATGGTGCATACCCAATATCAAAAGATTCTGCCTGCTGGATCTTGATAAGAAGATTTTCAAAGAAATTTGCCTGAAATGCACTAAGTTTGAATTCGAGCTTCTATAGTGAGCCCAAATATGAATCTAGGGAGCCGATTTGAACAAACTTGAATTAGATCCACCCCACAATGTTGCATACCAAATATCAAAAGATTCTGCCTGCTGAATCTGGAAAAGAAGATTTTTTAAGAAATTTGCCTGAAATGCACTAAGTTCAAATTCGAGCTTCTATAGTGAGCCCAAATATGAATCCAGGGGGCCGATTTGAACAAACTTGAATCAGATCCACCCCTCAATGTTGCATACCAAATATCAAAAGATTCTGCATGCTGGATCTGGGGAAGAAGATTTTTTAAGAAATTTGCCTGCAGTGCACTAAGTTTGAATTCGAGCTTCTATGCTGAGCCCAAATATAAATCCAGGGGGCCGATTTGAACAAACTTGAATCAGATCCACCCCACAATGTTGCATACCAAATATCAAAAGATTCTGCCTGCTGGATCTGGAGAAGAATTCAGGCTTCTATGCTGAGCCCAAATATGAATCCAGGGGGCCGATTTGAACAAACTTGAATCAGATCCACCCCACAATGTTGCATACCAAATATCAAAAGATTCTGCCTGCTGGATCTGGAGAAGAAGATTTTTCAAGAAATTTGCCTGAAATGCACTAAGTTCGAAATCAGGCTCCTATACTGAGCCCAAATATGAACCCAGGGGGCAAATTTGAACAAACTTGAATCAGATCCATCCTACAATGTTGCATACCAAATATCAAAAGATTCTGCCTGCTGGATCTGGAGAAGATTTTTTAATGTTTTTCCCATTGCCTACAGAGTTAAAAAGTGCTGACTCAGCACTTTTTCAAAGTCCCGAAACTGTACCCTATGATAAAACCGATGGCAATTTTTTTTCTCACTGACGTGCAGTTTTGGAGATACACACACAGGTTTCACATGTATGGGCGTTTTAATTTAATTAACGTTCGAAATCGGGCTCCTATACTGAGCCCAAATATGAATTTATTTTTTATTTTTTGATGTTTAAGGTCACATATTTATGCACAATGGCTAATCATGACCGTGACAGTTTTACAGGTGGAGGAAGACGGAGTACCCAGAGAGAACCACCAAGCAACGGCAAGCAGCTGCCAGCTCCCCAACCCCAAATATGAACCCAGGGGGCCGATTTGAACAAACTTGAATCAGATCCACCCTACAATGTTGCATACCAAATATCAAAAGATTCTGCCTGCTGGATCTGGAGATCTTTTTCCCATTGCCTACAGTGTTAAAAAGTCCTGAAAAAAAGTACCTTGTGATCAAACCGATAGGGATTTTTTTTTAACCATTCTATTCTACCGGATAAAAGTAAGCTTTATACAAAATAAGAATTCTCTGTGCCGTGTAGTTTTGGAGATATGGGAGGTTTAAGGTTTTTCCTATTTTTAGCTCCCGAGGTTTCCACGGGGCAATGAGAAAAATTTTTTTTGTATCAATCAACTACTTATGACCCATTATCATCTCATATCAAATTTGGTTCAAATCGACCTGACGGTTCTGGAAATAGAAATTTTAGGCGTGGCCAAAATTTTTGCCCCTCCCATAACGAAGGCAAATAATGCCCGACAAACTTCTCTTGAACAAACTTGAGTCTACACCTCTAAAGGAAGCTGCATACTAAATATCAAGTCTCTGCTATTGCTGGTTCTTGAGAAGAAGATTTTTTAAGAATTGGAGCATTTTTGCCCCATCCCTCTGCTCAATATGAGCCGAAACCTAATTTGACAAAAAATCAAAATGCTCTTATATAACCCCTACTCACATGAAATTTCATTAATATGCGGCCAGTGGTTTGGGAGAAGAAGGCCCAAACACCACCTTCACGACGGACGCCGGACAAAAAGTGATCAAAAAAGCTCACCCTGACTTTCAGTCAGGTGAGCTAAAAAATTTGGGCAGGTATTGGGAGATTACCAGAGGGTTAATAATTAATAATCAATGGCACATGCAAAAAACATATATGCTGCGTATCTCATCAGGACTGATGAAAAACATTATTATTCTTATTATTTAATGGTGTTCAAGATCACATATTTTTGCACAATGGCTAATCATGACCACAACATGAGTATCAACTCAAGACCAGGAGTGAGCGTTAATAAGCCATGTTGCCCATTTTAGAGAGGGTTTGCACCTCCCAAGCACTGGTGACTGGGTACTATTTCACCAGTAAAACAGAGCTTGTTTAATCCAGTGAACAGGCACTACTTCACTTCCAAGGGTTCCCACAGGGGGAGATGCAAAACATTGTCTCAAAGTGCAGACTGCATAGTGCAGGTGCAGGCCTTTAAAATGAATTATTTGGGGCACGCCTCTTTGCTGTAATTTGGGTGCATTCAAATCAGAAATAACAGCCTTATCCTGTTATGTTTTATTGCAATACTTTTCTTTGTATTTCTATGATCCTACTCTGATGTTAGCTAGTCTCAAATGCTGAAGAGGCACAGAAAATGGATATATTTTTCTGGATGTCTTCACACCTTCTCTAATATGGGGACACCTGCTATTATTTATTGGTGTTTAAGGTCACATACTCCTGCACAATGGCTAATCATGACAACATGGAGATAAAGTCAAGGTCAGTCAATCGTTTATACCCCATGTCACCTATTTTAGAGGAATCGCACCCCAAGCATTAGTGACTGGGTCCTATTTTACCAATGAAACAGAGCTCGTTTACCACAGTAAACAAATACTGCTTCACTTCCTCTGGTTCCAACGGTGAGAGGACACCTGTAAAAAGTGTGAAATTGGGGGCTATCTAAAGGCCTGCTGGTGCAGACAGTTTAGATTTATGCGGGTGTGGGGACAGGGGGGGATTGGGGGTGGGGGTGGGGGGGTTACTTCAATTGTAAAATACTTGGAAACCCACTACAGGTTACGATAAAATAATACAACCTAAATTATGTCCCTAATCCTGCATGTTTTGCCAATCGGACTGGGGGGGGGGGGGGGGGGGGGGTGGGTAGCTTTTTTCACTTTTCCCCCAGGCCCCCAAAAAACCAAACTTCAAATTATTACCGAGTCACAATATGTGTGCCCTTGAAGACCACTTAAGGCATTTTAGAAACGCTCAGATATCGCTCCCATGGCATTCAAATTAGCCAAATAGAAAAAAAAATTCCGTTTCCTACGGCAGACCCAACAGATCCCAAACAAGCCAGAATATAAGCAGACTGTCATCTGCAAAATGAGGTCCCCAGAGGGTGAATTTAGTGATGCTACCCTGCACAGAAGGGTAGCATCACTACATTTACCCTCTGTGAACCTCAATCTGAATCAGGGTCTCAAACATAAACAGAAAGAGGTACCCACAGGATAAATTGGCCCACTGTATGGGATAGCATCATCAAATTCACCCTCTGGGGACCTCATTTTGCAAATGTCAGACTGCTTATTTTCGGGCCCGATCCCAAACCAATGGGTGGGGGACACACCCTCCCATACCCACCACTAGCTCAGGCAGAACGGCCACAACCTTGGAGTCCCGCATCGTACTTAGCCCCCCACTCCCAGAATCGAAATCATGACACCACCTCTGCTATACATTATTTGTTACTTTGTGTTGTTTTAATTTCGATAAAATAAATAATTTGGACTTGTAACTTTTCTGTTATGTTTAACATTGCCATAATACAGTGACTTCATTCACTTTCCTGTTCCTAGATGCCTCGCTGGACCTCTTGCCTCCTTTCGAAGTACTGAGTATGATCTCTCCCTCATGTTATGTGTAAAATATAATGGATTTACGGCATCAATGAGTATCACATGGGGAATAAATAGTCAAAGTAAATAACACTATATAATTTTTATTATTATTATTGTATGTCAAGCATTTAATATGAGATAAATATGACAAATGAATAAAAAAAAAAAAAAAAATGTTCACGTGTTCCGACATTCACCTAATTTCATGCAGTAAAAGCCCACACTCACTGGCCATGGTCGTTCGGTTGTTCTTATGTAGGCCCCACCGGCTATTCTCAGAGTCAAGGTGCATCTTATACAAGTCACGGGGGGAGGGGGGGGGGCATTTTGCCTGAAAATATTGGGGGCGACGTATACGTGGGAGGGACTTGTACATGGACAAATACGGAGAAAATCGCGTTTGGATTTGTCCATTCTGCTGACGTTCGCGGTCATTTTCAAAATGAGATTATGAGGGGATAATTGTAAATTTTGAAGTTTAACGTCATAAGTATGAAAAAAAAAATGTGCAGACGTATTTCTGGGCGGCTGTTGGTTCCGTTTTTCGGTCCTCAGGGTGGAAATTTGGTAAAATGAAATAACAGTATGGGGTGGAATAGTAGTACAAGGTAGTATTGGTATATTATTACCTTATACTGAGGTTTCAAACTGATTTTGAACCCTTTACTTGAACTGAAAAGCAGATGATGCTTGCAAACAAAATTCTTGAATAACTAATTTTTTTCATTTTTTTGCGTAAAAAACACAGCTTATGACACCTCATGGGAAAGATCTCAACAAGCTCATTCCAATGAGGTCTTGTGGGCTATGTTTTTGAGATAATGAAAGTGTCAATGGCACTGTAGCACAACTTGACAAACTTGGACTTGGTAAGTTACAAGTAAAATGGCAAAATTGAAGATCATTGGCATCAATGTTATTTGGTGAAACTTCAACATAACAGCATTGTGCGTGCACATCAGAGCAAACCGTGCATTTTTAAATGTAAACTGTTGTCTGGCTAGAGGAAAATGTTGATACACAAATGCAGTAAGTTTAAATGTTTAAAGTTCATTTTAAACAGCAACTTTTTTTCACAGAAATGAATTCAAATTAGCCTTTATCTAGAGGTCTCGCCTAATTCATGAACACACCAACTAAAACAATCCTATGATAAATGCACCCTGTAGGCCATGTCACAGAAGAAAGTTGATGCACAAATGTACTAAATTCAAAGGTCATTGCTAACAGCAACAGTTTTTGACGGAAATGAAAGAAAATCAATTGCTCCTATCTTGCTCACAAGATATATAGGTATAAGCATACCAAGTTTCAAAACTATAGAGATGGTCTGTTGCACGGTATACCCCCACCATGGCATACTGTCTAGTGTGGGTGACTAAAAAGGGGCATTCAAATTTTCTAAATAAAAAGAAAATCCAGTCAGCCATCTTGAAACCGAGCGGGAAAAAAATTATGTCACGTACTTCCCCTCATCATGTTGATCATTTTTGTGAAGTTTCATGAAAATGCGGCTAAAACTGTAGAAGTAATTATTTCCACAAGTTTACATGTGCAACGGACCAGAGACAGAGAAGATGAATCCTATATACCCCCTCCTAAACTTCGTTTTGGAAAATGATACTGCACAAATGCCCTAAGTTTAAAGGTTGTTGCTTCTTCACTTTCTTTGATGGAAATGAAAATGAAATGGCAAAGTTGAAGATCATTGGATGCCATGAGAGAAATTTGACAACACCATAGCATGTGTCACAGTTAACCACTACCAATTCTGTATAGTTCTGTCCAAAGGGTATTAACTATCATTAAAAATTAAAGTAATTTCTGATCTTCATTTTGGAAAAACTGATAACTCCAAATTAGAAATTATGCTGAGGCTTCATTTATCTTCAACTATTTGAACAGTGGTTTCGATATGAAGATTAGCAAAAATCTATTAACTACCCTAAATTCCTTTTCAAAATTCATAGCAAATATAGGATACCAGTATAGCATCGATTGCATATATTTGGCACAGCATTCTGTTGCATAATTTTACGGCACTTGAAGATCATGCCTTTTACGATTTCACTATATTTCATGTTTAAGAGTTGAGTTGTAATTAGACAAAGATGTAAAAGATTTCATCAATATAATTGGCCCTACAAATGTGCATCGAAATATGCTGTACCATCAATTTTCTTTAAACAACATGGCACGCAAAACTCACCTTATGTGAGTGAATAAAATCAATTATTACAATCACTATAACTATAGGCTGTATTTATACATTTCACCTGCATAATCCCAAATGGCACTTCATACATGAAGTTTTATTCCAGCTAATGCAGTAGCTAATGTTACACAAACTGAAATCAGTAGTACACCAGTTGGATAATGTGAAGGTTTTGACTAATCGATTTGTGATGGATTAGTGCCTTCCATAAGTCAATTCCTAATGAAAGTGTCAATGACACTGTAGCTCAACTTGTCAAGACATGTACATGTATAGTATGTGACACAGCAATGACAAACATCTAGGTAATGACCTGATAACAAAGGTACATATAAAGTATTGTAACGGTCTGTACATAAATACTTACCGTAGCCTGTAACAAATGTATAGGTAAAGTATTGTAAAGGTGGGTGACAGTCAGATGCTAAATTAGAAAAGAAATCTTTGAGTCCCACAGTGACCGACCGACAGACAGACCGACCAACATTGCCACTTATAGAGCTGCTAGTCGCAGCTAAAAACTGACTAGACCTAATTTCGGTACAAAATAGCCACTGGCAGCCCTCTTGAATTTTGGACCGCACTCAGAAACACTTGTTCTCGTCCCAAGGTGATAACAAAGGTACCCAAGAAGTTTCGTGAAGATCGGTTGATAAATACAGACTCTAGCCTGAGCCGTATTGACATGTGCACTTACAGTGTATAAGTAGCACTAAATAAATCAAAATTCATCTAATTTGCATAATTTCTGCACGAGAAAAAACCTGTACTGTATGTGATGTATTCCATTTTACTAAACATTCATACAAAAATTTATTCAAATCAGAACTTTCATACAGAAGTTCTGTACAAAAGACTGATTGCACTAATTTTGGCCATCTTGAATTTCGGACCACACCCAAAAACACCCGTTCTCATCCCACGGTGATAACAAAGGTACCCAAGAAGTTTTGTAAATATCGGTTCATAAATAAGGTCTCTAGCCTGAGCCGTATAGAAGTTGTGTACAAAAAACTGATTAGACCTAATTTCAGTACAAAATGGACACTGGCAGCCATCTTGAATTTTTGACCGCACTCAGAAACACTCGTTCTCGTCCCAAGGTGATAACAGAGGTACCCAAGAAGTTTCGTGAAGATCGGTTGACAAATACAGCCTCTAGCCCGAGCCGTATTGACATGTGTACTGACTGTGTGAAAGTAGCACTGAAAAAATCAAAGTTCATCGAATTTGCATAATTCCTGCACGAGAAAAAAACCCGTATTATATGTGATGTATCCCATGGTACTAAATATTCGAACAAAATTTTTTTAAAATCTGCGCTTTCATATCGAAGTTCTGTGCAAAAATCTGATTGCACCTAATTTTGTACAAAATGGCTGCCATCGGCCATCTTGAATTTCGGACTGCACCCAAAAACACTTGTTCTCATCCCACAGTGATACCAAAAGTACCCAAGAAGTTTTGTAAAGATCGGTTTATAAATACGGCCTCTAGCCCGAGCCGTATTGGCATTTGCACTTACAGTACTGAAAGTAACACTAAATACATCAAAGTTAGTCTAATTTGCATAATTTACGTACGAGAAAAAAACCTGTATTATATGTGATGTATCCCATGGTACTAAACATTCAAACAAAAAAATTTTCAAATCAGCGCTTTCATATGGAAGTTCTGCACAAAAATCTGATTTCACCTAAGTCTGTACAAGATGGCCGCCAGTGGCCAACTTGAATTTCGTATCGGACCCAAAAACACTCGTTCTCATCCCACGGTCATTACAAAGGTACCCAAGAAGTTTCATAAAGATCGGTTCATAAATACGGCCTCTAGCTCGAGTGGTACTGAATTGTTGACGGACAGACGGACGACTGGCCATGGCATAAGCTCAAATTTGGCTTCGCCAAAGTTGAGCTAAAAACATGCCGATTAAATCGTCAGATGTGTACCCATACGCGCAACTAGAAGAAAGCTGTTATTATCTCAGGACCAATTTCGTGGACAGGTAAAATCCATGTGAGGGCACTTTGTCAGCACACCCTTTTTGTTATCTGAAATTATTTATGAAAATATTATAACCAACAAGAAGAAAGTTACTAAGGTAACACATGCTTGAAACGGGGGAGGCAGAAACAAAGGCATGCTTACAGGCAGTTGTGGGAGTCTGTTACATGACTTTTTGCGAAGAGAGAGTTAGGATGTCTCAAGAGCTAGTCTTGTGGCTGCATGTTTACCACTGCACGTTTAGTGCGAGACATTCGGTGGGTCCGACATAGTGTGTATGTGGGGAGGGTGGTACCCCTCCAATACTCTTAGAGTATGCGGTCACGGCTCTCTGCATGCTGCGTATACGGGCAGAGAATTGTTATAGATTGTGGTCCATGTTTTGGACACTCATATGGGTGGACTTCCACCCGTGGAGTTATATAACTTTTCACTGCTTATGAAAATGGATTGCGCTCCATCAGCTGTAGGCAGAGCTTAGGTACGGATTACTTATTTAGCGCATGATACAGCATGTTGTTTGTGGTTTTTGAGTAACTGCTGCGTGTGAGAATACGTGTTTCACTAATTGGGTGCAGTTCGAATATACTACGTGTACACGGTTTTCTTCGTGAGATCGTATCAGTATTTGGTATGCGTGAAGGTCGATGGCACTGGTGGAGGACCAAAGGTGGATGGCTTAGCTACCCGTTTCCTCCATTCACCCCTAGACCTCACTCTAAGGCTCATCTATAATTGCATGCTATACTGTTGAATGCATGTGCTTTACATGATACGACACCGAGGCCGTCAGTGTTTCCAATAAAATGATCTGGCCCTATTTTTAGCGTGTAAGGCCTTATCAGTGTCGGCATGCAGTATTAAATATGGCCGTACCAAAAGGCTCATCAGCATCTGTGTGCTGTATTGTTGGAGGTAATGTGCTTTCCAACTATTAGGCTGAGTACACTGCCTGAGTAATTAATTGTCGACATTTCAAAGGATATTGTCGATAGATTGAGAGCAAGTGTGCAGTGTACGCTATTATTTGTTAGTTTGTGCCCTTTATTTGCACTTAATTTGTGCTGAAAAATCATGTGGGTGGATTTCCACTCATTGGGATTATATAACCCTTTATTGCCATTAAGAACAGATTAGGCTGTATCAGATGTCAGCACCCTTATTTAAGGGTTATTTATCGGACTATTGGCTGCTTTATAGAGGAGCTTGGCTGCTTTGTCGACGAGCTTGATTGTGTAAGCGTAGCGTTTGGCTGTTTTATAGAAGAGCTTCGCTTATTCATAATTTGAACAGCTCACCTATCATATTTGGAAGAGTTTGATAGGTACCGGTATGAAGTCTATCATTCATACTATTTTATTGTTGTCAGAATGTTTGACGAGATAGGCTTGTGTATATACAGTTGTGTTTTGCTAACCGACCACTATATTTTGTATTTTCTCATTCAGTTGGTACTGTAGAAGTCACTTGGAATCAACATGGGAGATGTTGCCTTTCTCATAGTCAGTCGGATGGTTTTTGACCTAGCTCCCCTTGAGCATTTGGACTGAAGGAGTCCGGGGGAGGCATGTTTCTATGTTTGTCCATTACTGTGTGAGGTGGACTTTTGTATTTGTTTCAGTGAGTTAGAATGTAGAGCCCCATGTTGGGGGAAAGGAAATCTCGTGGTATTTGCCCGGCAGAGCCGCTGGTATAACTACAGTTTCGACCGTAAGGTCTTATCAAGTAAACAAATACATAAGATTTCGTGTTTAGATTGTGTTTACATGGACCACTTGGAGTTATGTTGTGGTCAGTTGTTATAGCGTGTATGCGCTTGAGAAATATTTCGACTGTTCTGTTGTCTGTAGTGACAAGCAGCTTGTTGAAGCTTTACTGAAGTGCGATTTTACACTGCAGAGGGTGAGTGGTACTACAGAGCGTGGATTAGACTCACTCAGTCATTATGTTTATAGAAGAGAATAGCCTTGTGCTTTTACTCTCTGCTAATCAATTCAGTCTCTAAGAAGACCGTGTACACAACTGGTATCAGTGTGTTAAGAATGGTGTATTATGTAGACTTTGAGGCTACGCTACGTATATAACTGATATGATCAGATCAGCTTGTGAAATTGTCATGTACAGTGGATCGTTCAAACAGCTGTTATCAGCGTGTAGAGAAGTTGGTATAAGCCGTAGGTTTTGTTTACACTGCGTGCAAGGCTGATGTAGGTATGGTTTTATCAGCTATTAGTACTCGGGTGGGTACACCGGAATTATGTTGAGGTATTGTTTTCAAAAGTTCATCTCGCAGAATGGTTGTGGAGGAATCGTTTCGCACAGTAGTTGCAGAGGAATCTCAACTCGCACATTAGTTGTGGAGGAATCGTCTCACGCAATATGTGGAAGTCACCTCGTGCTAAAAGCAGAGGATTTGTATTGGGTGGGTACCCTGGTATTATGTCGAGGTATTGTTTTCTAAATTTCATCTCGCACAATGGTTGTGGAGGAATCGTTTCGCACTGTAGTTGCGGAGGAATCTCATCTCACACATTAGTTGTGGAGGAATCGTCTCGCGCAATACGTGGAAGTCACCTCGTGCTAAAAGCTGAGGATTTGTAATCATAGAAAACAGACTCGAGAAGTTGATTTTCTAAAATCAAAGTGGGTAGGATAGACTTACGCTTAAAAGAAAGATCCGTTATAAAATCATGAATGTAAGCACGTGGAGATATAAAACGAAGTGACACCTATCTATTAATAAGCCAATTATAATGAATTAGCGAGATATTTGATGAGTCTGTGTAATCAGTCTATCAGTTAGCAGTGATGGGAAGCGTGTTGTTTTAACAATCAAAATGGCGACAGGGAGATGTTTCTTCTTCTTTCTTCCTCTGTCAGTTAGTACCACGTGAATGAGTTCTGTACGCTGATTGGCTGGTTAAGGTTAGCTTGATTTCATAGTCATGTGACTGGTTATCGGTTCGATTGTGTTACGATTGGAGTAATGACATTTAGGAACCAGTTTACATGCCCTAATTTGGAAACTTGACGATGTGTAAACTCTTCTATATTAGAAGGAAATAAAACGTTTGAGTTGTAATTTGTAGCCCAGGTTTTGGGTGTTTGTCCCATTTATGTGTTTCTCCACTTCCATATATATATAAAAAATGGAAAAAACAACGAGAGAGATTTTGTTTGTTTATTTGTTGGACTCTCTAGTTGCCAGTATTATTATTATCACTTTGTGACCTTCACATCGCAGATGCTGCAGAAACTATTATACGCGACACACCTTCTGACTGTCCTTAACACTTGTAAAAAGTTTAACAATTGTACTATGATTCGTTTCTGAGTTATGGCTGAGACACGAATATTGATCGATTTTTAGTGTGACCTTGACCTTGAAGGTATGAACCCAGCTATGGTGTGTGACACATCCTCCCATGGTCCTTTATAATTGTGTGAAGTTTGATGACTGTGACCATAACCGTGTTCAGTATGACCTTGACCTTACGGACCTGGCTGTGGTGTGTGACACATCCACCTGTTGTCCTTTATAATTGAGTGATGTTAGATGATTGTAGCCCTAAAAGTTTTGAAGTTATGCTTGAGACACAATTTGTGACCCTGAACATATGAAGGTCAATTGTGACCTCCACCTTGCAGATGCGGCGGAAACTATTATACGCAACACACCTTCTGACTTCCTTAACATTTGTAAAAAGTTTAACAATTGTACTATGATTCGTTTCTAAGTTATGGCTGCAACACGAATATTGACCAATTTTTAGTGTGACCTTGACCTTGAAGGTACGAACCCGGCTATGGTGTGTGACACATCCTCCCATGGTCCATTATAATTGTGTGAAGTTTGATGACTGTGGCCCTAACCGTTTTCAAGTTATTGGAGCGGACACACACACATGGACGGACACACACACACTTCAATCACGATATGCCACCTCACTTCGGGGGGCATAAGAAGACATTTTTTTTAATTAACAATTACTAAGAAAAAAGGTAAAATTGCCAAACAGATGGATAGACAGATAGATGAATGGATGGTCAAACAAGGGCCCAACAATGGAAAATAACCTCTGGATGCTGACGGACAAAGGATGGATGAATGACGGAGGGCCACCCCGGATGCTGACATTATGTACACCATACAATGGTATTGGTATATATAGAAATGGATTGGAGGAGTGCCCAATTTGATGGATAAGAGTTAATATCTCCGGATCAAATTATTAGATTTACATAAACTATACAGCACATCAGTAACCTGAATACATATATAAAGTAACCAGATAATTGGATTAATATTTTTTGAGTTATCGCATGCCGAAGAAATGGATTGGAGGAGTTCTCAATTTGAAGGATAAAGGGTTAATATCACAGGATCAAATTATCATATTTACACCAAAAACTATGCAGCTCGGCACATCAGTAACCTGAACACCTATATAAAGCAACATGACAATCGGATTGATACTTTTGGAATTATCTCATTCCAAAGGCAGGGATTTTTCTAGGTGTATTGGGAATGGGTCCAAGGGCCCGTGCAATTGGGAAAAAAACATCTTATAGGACCAAATTGGGAATCCTGTTGATGCTGTAGAGTGGAGAAAAGTGCACATTTCTTCTCTACAGGTACATTAAAAATGAAGAAGTTGGTTTTATTAATTGAAATTATGGTTTTACAGTTCTTTTATCAGCATAATAAGACCAACTTTTGCAGTAAAAATCATAAACGTTATGGCCAAGTTGATACTGGTTACCAATTGGGAATTTAATGTTACAAATTGAGAAAAATCATGCCTAAATCTCATTGGGAATGGGGCCTATATTCGGCCCCTGTCGTCACCTAGAAAAATCCCTGAAAGGGATTGGAGGAATTCTCAATTTGAAGGATAAAGGGTTAATAACTCAGGATCAAATTATCAGATTTACACTAAAACTCATACACCTTGGAACATCAGTAACCTGAAGATATATATAATGTAACATGACAATCCAAGCAATATTTTTCAAAAAGTGATTGGAGGAATTTTCAATTTGAAGAATAAAGGGTTAATATCTCAGGATCAAATTATCAGATTTACAACAACTAGAGCATACTGTCACAGTGCCGAAGCTGCGACAATTCATGCAACGCCAATGATGTTTTAAAACTCGCTCGTGACAAAAAAAAACTTGGTGACAAAAAAAAAACTTGTTGGTGACAGACCGACATAGCCACATATAGAGCTGCTCGTCGCAGCTGAATATTGAATGGTTTATGCCTGATATTTTACTCAAGTTAATAAAATTGCTACATTTGTCCCTTGAGTGCAACAAGGCTTTAGCATTACAAAACCTTCTTGCACTCAAGGGACGAAATACACCACCACCCATGCTATTCTGCAGATTATGAGGCCTAAAACATAAAACAAACCAAGAACATGAACTTTTGATAGCAAAGAAATAATTACAAAAATGCGACGATTCGTGCAACGCCAATGCTGTTTTAAAACTCGTTTGTGACAAAAAAACTTGGTGACAAAAAAAACTTGTTGATGACAAGTTCATCAATGTGACAGGAATTATCCGAATGACATGCATTATTGAGAGGGTGTAGACATCATGAAGATACTCTTGCATTCCAAGTATGGTGTCCTTCCATCAAGTATTTTAGGAGTTATGGTGTTTTTTAAACTCGTTGGTGACTGACTGACAGACCGACCAACAAAAAAAATATGTTGGTGACAAGTCCATAAATGCGACAGAAATTATCCAAATGACATGCACTATTGAGAGGGTGTAGACATCATGAAGATACACTTGCACACCAAGTATGGTGTCATTCCATCGAGTATTTTAGGAGTTATGGTGTTTTTTAAACTCGTTGGTGACAGATCGACTGACAGACAGGCCGACATTGCCATATATAGAGCTGCTCGTTGCATATTGTTCACAGCTAAGTTGCATATTTCAATTTTTTTAAATAAACACTATTACAAACATTTGAATGGGATTTTCAACTGAAATATTGGTCAACCTGGCATTATGTTCTCATATAACAAGTTCTTTAAATAAAATAAAGAGGAAAAAGTGAAATTTAATAAGAACAATTCCAAATTAATTTGCATATCAAATTTACATATTTATGAATTTAAAAAATACTGTTATTTTTTAGTGCTTTTCTATACATTATCCAAAACAGCAAAGTGCATATATTTGGTATTTATAAGTATTTCAGCTCTCAGACTTTTTGAACAGACAAAATATAGCAACATCCAAAATACTTAATGGAATGACTTTAACAGGAGCTAATGCCAATAAGGGGTCATAAGGCATAAAAAAAAACCTGAGAAAAGAACAGCACCTTATTTGAGATACATGTAGTTTTTGAAAAAAGAAGAGACACTGAGAACGCTCGGCCCAATGATTGTCAGATTAATGACTGGTTGTACCTGGGCACAGATATTTGTTTTTTAAATCAGGCACCAATAGCATTCCCTAACACCTTAGCATTTATGTGTTTCTTCACACCAACTAGTACCCCAGATGCATGAGGGTCAGCCAATTTTTAAGGAATGGGCACAAAATTTAACTGAGAATTAAATTTAAATTCAATTTGTTAATGTTACTACAAAGAGCCTGTTTCTTCTAAATTTGTTTTTTATTGTTCAACTCATTTGTTCTATTTTTTTTCATTTTCAAACAAATATATGTCAATAAGGTAAGTTTTATTTTCTTGAATGATCACAATGGCAGCAATGTGTGATGTCTGAAGCAGTTCAGGATCACCTTATTAGGCTGTGACTGGCTGATGCCCACATCACAAAAAGGTAGGAGAAATTTGAAAGAGGGGCATGTTCACAGGTAGTGCCTCAAGGGGATGGGGTTAGAACACTTTTAACCTACAGGTATTGCAGTTTGGGAGGATTCTATGGGGGGATTCTATCCCTTCACCAGAGAAACTGCCTCCTTTATTGTGGATAGTTCAGTGGGATTACCCCACACCCTACCCCCTATGGGGAGCGTAATCTCCCTTGTCAGGAAACTCCTGACCAATCCCCCCCCCCCCCACCAAAAAAAAAAACTCATTGTGAACCTAAGATATGTGCAAACAAGAGGCCCCACGGGGCCTGAAGCGCTCATCTTGTACAGAACACAATTTAAACAGAGTCCAAGAATGAGTCTACATTAAGCAAGCCATCTCCATAGGCTACACTGTCAATCCTTGAGATCCTCAAGAGTGACAAAAATAATCTGGGCATCATGCCTTTTCTTCAGTTGATCATAAGTAAAATGTAGAGCTCCCCTATGAAGCCCCTTGATACAACCTATGTGGATTAATCTTAGTACCTCTAGAAGGTACTGAATACAAAATTTTTAATTCTTCAGCAAAATGGCCAATTCTGGCTCCCATAGAGAGCCCAAATATTAACTCAGGCTCTTGATTTGAACACAGTTAAATCTGACCTCCCTAGAGATGTTGTGTACCGAATATAAAAGCATTCTGACTGTTGGATCTGAAGACGAGAAATTTTAAAGAAATTTCTTCGAATTGCACTAAGTTCAAATTTGGGCTACCATAGCGAGCCCAAATATTGACCTATGGATCCGATTTGAACAAACTTGAATCTGACCCCCCCCCCCCCCCCCCCCCCAGAGATGTTGTATACCAAATGTGAAAGCATTCTGACAAGTGAATCTGAAGAAGATTTTTGAAGAAATTCCCTCATATTGTACTAAGTTAAATTTCATGTTCCCATATGGAGCCCAAATATTAACCTAGGCACTCGAATTGAACAACCTGGAATCTGACCCCCCCTAGAGATGTTGTATACCAAATATAAAGCATTCCGACTGGTGGATCTGAAGAAGAAGATTTTTAAAGAAATTTTCTCATATTGCACCAAGTAAAAATTTGGGCTACCATAGTGAGCCCAAATATATACCTAGGAATCTGATTTGAACAAACTTGAATCTGACCCCCATAGAGATGTTGCATACCAAAAAAAATATAAATATCAAAGCAGTCTGACTGATGGATCTGAAGATTTTTTTAAATTGCCCTCCATATTGAACAGAGATAAAATTTGGGCTTCCGTAGGAAGCCCAAATATTAACCTAGGGACTTGGTTTGAACAATCTAGAATCTGACCCTCATAACAATGATGTATACCAAATATTAAAAGATTCTGACTGGTGGTTCTGAAGAAGAAGATTTTTAAAGAATATTCCCCATATTACCCTATGTTAAAACTTCGGGCTCCTGTAGAGAGCCCAAATATGAACCAATGAGCTTATTTCAACAAACTTTTATCTGACCCCCTATGAATGCTGTATACCAAATATCAAAAGATTCTGATGATTGATTCTGGAGAAAAGATTTTTTCAATTTTTGCAAATATGCTGACTCAGCATTTTTTCGATGCCCATTACAGAACACCCTAACATAACCGATGGCAATTTTTTTTTACCGTTCAATTCTACTGGTCATAAGGATACTTCATACCAGATAAAAGCTCTCTGTTTCGTGGGGTTTGGGAAATATGGGCGTTTGAAAATATTTCTATTTTTAGCTCCCAGGGTTCCCATGGGGATGCGGGAATTTTTTTTTTTGCATGGGTCAAGTACTTATGACCCAATACTACCACAAACCAAATTTGGTTCATACCGGACCATCGGTTCATAAAATAGAAATTTTGGGCGGGGCCAAAAATCTTACCCCTCCTATTACAAAGCCAAATATTACTTCACGAACTTCGTTTGAACAAACTTGATTCTACACCTCATATGGAAGCTCCATAGCAAATATCAAGTCATTGAACACACTGGTTCTTGAGAAGATTTTTAAAATATTTTGGTACATTTTCCCCCACTCCCTCCCTATGGGGCTGGGCGCTCATCTTGTACAGAACACAATTTAAACAGAGTCCAAGAATGAGTCTACATTAAGCAAGCCATCTCCATAGGCTACACTGTCAATCCTGGAGTCCCTCAGGAGTGACAAAAATAATCTGGGCATCATGCCTTTTCTTCAGTTGATCAAAAGTAAAATGTAGAGCTCCCCTATGAAGCCCCTTGATACAACCTATGTGGATTAATCTTAGTACTTCTAGAGGGTATTGAATACAAAATATTTAATTCTTCAGCAAAATGGACAATTCCGGCTCCCATAGAGAGCCCAAATATTAACCCAGACTCTTGATTTGAACACAGTTAAATCTGACTTCCCTAGAGATGTTGTGTACCGAATATGAAAGCATTCTGACTGTTGGATCTGAAGAAGAGAAATTGTAAAGAAATTTCTTCGAATTGCACTAAGTTCAAATGTGGGCTACCATAGTGAGCCCAAATATTGACCTATGGATCCAATTTGAACAAACTTGAATCTGACCCCCCTAGAGATGTTGTATACCAAATGTGAAAGCATTCTGACAAGTGAATCTGAAGAAGAAGATTTTTGAAGAAATTCCCTCATATTGTACTAAGTTAAATATCATGTTCCCATATGGAGCCCAAATATTAACCTAGGCACTCGAATTGAACAACCTGGAATCTGACCCCCCCCCCCCCCCCCCCCCCCCCCCCCTAGAGATGTTGTATACCAAATATAAAAGCATTCCGACTGGTGGATCTGAAGAAGAAGATTTTTAAAGAAATTTTCTCATATTGCACTAAGTAAAAATTTGGGCTACCATAGTGAGCCAAAATATATACCTAGGGATTTGATTTGAACAAACTTGAATCTGTCCCCCATAGAGATGTTGCATACCAAAAAAAATATAAATATCAAAGCAGTCTGACTGATGGATCTGAAGAAGATTTTTTTAAATTGCCCTCCATATTGAACAGAGATAAAATTTGGGCTTCCATAGGAAGCCCAAATATTAACCTAGGGACTTGGTTTGAACAATCTAGAATCTGACCCTCATAACAATGATGTATACCAAATATTAAAAGATTCTGACTGGTGGTTCTGAAGAAGAAGATTTTTAAAGAATATTCCCCATATTACCCTATGTTAAAATTTCGGGCTCCTGTAGAGAGCCCAAATATGAACCAATGAGCTTTATTTCAACAAACTTTTATCTGACCCCCCTCCCCCCCCCCCCCCCCCCCCCCCCCCCCCTATGAATGCTGTATACCAAATTATCAAAAGATTCTGATGATTGGTTCTGGAGAAAAGATTTTTTTAAATTTTTGCAAATATGCTGACTCAGCATTTTTTCGATGCCCATTACAGAACACCCTAACATAACCGATGGCAATTTTTTTTTACCATTCAATTCTACTGGTCATAAGGATACTTCATACCAAATAAAAGCTCTCTGTTCCGTGGGGTTTGGGAAATATGGGCGTTTGAAAATATTTCTATTTTTAGCTCCCAGGGTTCCCATGGGGATGCAGGAATTTTTTTTTTTTGCATGGGTCAAGTACTTATGACCCAATACTACCACAAACCAAATTTGGTTCATACCGGACCATCAGTTCAGAAAATAGAAATTTTGGGCGGGGTCAAAAATCTTACCCCCTCCTATTACAAAGCCAAATATTACTTTACAAACTTCGTTTGAACAAACTTAATTCTACACCTCATATGGAAGCTCCATAGCAAATATCAAGTCATTGTACACTGGTTCTTGAGAAGAAGATTTTAAAAATATTTTGGAGCATTTTCCCCCACTCCCTCCCTATGGGGCTGGGCATGCCAAGTTGAACAAAAATGAAATGCCCCTTTGGGACCATCACTCACACAAACTTTCACTTGAATTGGCCCAGTGGCTTTGGAGGAGAAGACCAAAACATGGTGTTGACGGACGACGGACGACAGACGACGACGGACGGGAAACGATGAGATTAGCTCAGCTTGACTTTGTCAAGATGAGCTAACAAAAATGAAATGCCCCTTTGGGACCATCACTCACACAAACTTTCACTTGAATTGGCCCAGTGGCTTTGGAGGAGAAGACCAAAACATGGTGTTGACTGACGACGGACGGGAAGCGATGAGATTAGCTCAGCTTGACTTTGTCAAGATGAGCTAAAAACAATCTCCAAAAATCTCACCAGAAAACAATTTGCCAGACGTAGCAGAACACCTTTTGATGAATACCTCATCTGAAGAAAATACAACTGCACTGGTATTGGCTATGCCTAACAAACAACCCTCCCTTGGTAAATCGGGTGCACAAATTAGGAGGGCATATATAATAAAAGGGCAAATAAATATCAGTTAAAAAATGTAAAGAGAATTGCACCCTCCACGCCATTCTCCAGCCAATTCTCGATTCAAATCAAGACATGTTCAGCTTCCAGTCTACAATGAGCCCAAGTCAAAATCTATAATGAATTATCAATTTTATCAACTTCGATTTGAAGGCTGTTCATTTTTGTAGCAATGTCATAAATCCTTTAAATGTCTTTTTGTGAAATAACCACACTTTTAACTGAGGAAAACTGAAATAAAAACAAGTGAAACTTGACCCACTTTACGTGTCATTGAATGGGAGAATCCCAGTGTTGTCACGACGTCATCGTGCCTGGATTGGCAAACTTAGAAATTATGCGCTGAAAATTCATGGCCCTACTATTTTCAACTGAATTTCCACGCGAAGTGGCTGAAACAAATGATAAAATAATTATTTGGAGGGTTAGAGGGGATGTCCAAGTTCATTATTCCGGATGTTGCATATTTTTTAAAATTGATTTTAAGGGAAAAAAATTCAATGAAAACTTTGAAACTTGCGGAAACATGGAAATATGCAATATGCACCGTTGTCTTGCCCAATGATCAGAGAGGTCAACTATAAAAAGATTTTGATGGTACAGTAGAACCTGTCTTGAGAGACCCCCCTTTGGGCCTCACAAAAGTGGTCTCTCAAGACAGGTGGTCTCTCATAATAGGTTTCATGTTTTCTCAAGTCAGTGAATAACCAACCACAAAATTCAGAAATGAAGAAGAATGGATTTTTGTAATTACTTTGTAGACATTCTTTTTTATGAAGTTTGTGTAACAAATTGAAATGGACTGTTATAAAAATAAATTAGTGTTGAAAATCTTCATTGAAGATTTTCAGCACAAATTTTTTATAATCCTATCTCACATTTCAGGTATGTATGAAATTGTTTACTCAGCAATAATCCTAATCTTTTCACAGGGGGTCTTATAAAAACATTTCAATCTTTAATGAGTTAAGTAACTGAATAGCAACTGAAACCCAGTTAAGAGCTTTTAATACTTTTAATTATGTTAGTATAACCACAATGGATTTTCAAATTCTAGAACAGGTAAAAAGTTTTTGTCAGTATCAGTCTTCAAAGGGGCAGTCTCTCAAAACAGATCCATTAAGGCATAAAAATACAAGTTGGTATCAGGCCACAGTGGCCTCCCGTCCTCAGTCCCCCTCCTTCACATCTCCTATGTAAACGATTTTAAATTCTCCGAGGATCGTGTTCAAGTCTCCCAATTCGCAGACAACAAGGGCCTCTGGGACCCTAACAATATGGCAATAAACACTCGTTCCTGGCACAAGGTGATAACAAAGGTACCCCAAGAAGTTTCGTGAAGATCGGTTCATAAATGCAGACTCTAATCCGAGCCGTATTGACATGTGCACTTACTGTGTATAAGTAGCACTGAACAAATCAAAGTTACTCTAATTGGCATAATTTATGCACGAAAAAAAACCTGTATTATATGTGATGTATTCCATGTTACTAAACATTCCTACGAAAATTTATTCAAATCAGAACTTTCATACAGAAGTTCTGTACAAAACACTGATTGCACTAATTTTGGTACAAATTTTGGCAGCCATCTTGAATTTTGGACCGCACCCAAAAACTCATTCTCATCCCACGGTGATAATAAAGGTACCCAAGAAGTTTTGTAAAGATCGGTTCATAAATAAGGCTTCTAGCCTGAGCCGTATAGAAGTTGTGTACAAACGAGAAGTGATGGCAATAGCTCAGCTTGACTTTGTCAAGTTGAGCTAATAAATGTGCCCTATAGGCAGACCTGTTAAACTCTGAAGGTGACTGTCAGTGAGATTTTGATGAGCTATCGGTGAGATTTGGATGCTTATCAGTGAGATTTTTGCACAGGGCCAATACATCAATATTTTCCTTGTTATGTCTCTCACGGTCCCACCCGGGCACCCCCCCCCCACCCCCAACCCAAATGCATTATATATTTCATTTTAATAATTCATTTTAACACTTTTTATGGTATTTGTCAGTAAATGCATACAAATATGGATATCACTGGTCCAAGCCCCCGCCCTCCAGGGACAATGACCCCCCCCCCCCCCCCCCGACACACACATTTTATGTGAGTGGATGCCTATCTAGCCTTTGCCTGTACCACCCCACCCCCCTCCCCCCCTCCTCAGTCCGGCCATTTTTCCTTGCTCATGCAAGCCCATCCCGGTGCTTCAAAACATGGAGGCTGAAACATCTTGGGCCAAAATGCCCCAGGACCAAAACATTCAAGAACCAAAAGAAGCATTCCTTCTTCGTTCATGCCATTTATTCGTGTAAATTCTTTGTTCAGTCTGTATATTTTTAGTGAGGAAGTATTCATTCTTATTATCTTTTGACAGGTTTTATTGTACAATAAAAATTACTCAATGCTAACAATACATATCGTTTTGTTTAAAAAAAAAACACCTGTTGTTGCCGGTACAATGAAGCTGTGTGTGATTGTGGTAATTTCATTTTCGTTTTTTTTATAAAAAAAAAAATATTTTAACTGTGTTTTGTATTACTCACATTAGAGAAGGTGCCCTCAGTATTCATAACTCCCACTGTGAAAACAAATACAAACAAAATAATCCTGTTGGTTCAAAATGAAAACAAAATACTCTGCTGGAGCCTGGACATGATTGTTCTGAATCTGTTTGTATATGAGTAAGGGGAGGTAACTTAATTCTTGTGAAATCTCACAACAGATTTTTTTCAGTTTTCAACAAACTTTCAATTATATTTTTTTTTTACACAAAACGCCTAAATTTGGTATGAACCATAACAATAGTATATATAAAAGGTCAGCTGAAGTTAATTATACTTGAGAGATTATGTTTTTATTTAATTTATATTTTGAGTTTATATAATTTTTATTTCTTTGACGTAACCACGACAGTATGAGAATATATTTGGCATACAATGCAACTTGTTTAAAACAATTTTCAAAATAGTACAAGACAACAATTTTTGAAAAGTGTCAAATCGGGAGAAAATAGGATGTGACCGTGAGAGCGTGAGTTGGTGCCTCAAACCGGGAGACTCACGGTGAAACCGGGAGAGTTAACAGGTCTGTCTGTAGGGTGTGCCAAAGGGAAATATTGAGGTCTGACTAACCTAAGTTCTAAGAACGTTGGCCGCGGCAACATTTTTCGACGGAAATGGAAAAAAATCCATAGCTCCCATCTTGAGGTCACCCCAGACAAGCATACCAGGTTTCAAAGCAATCCCATCAGAAATGTGCCCTGTAGGGTGTGTCAAAGGGAAATATTGTGGTATGACTAAACTAAGTCCTAAGAACATTGGCCGTGGCAACATTTTTTGATGGAAATTGAAGAAAATTGATAGCTCCCATCTAGAGGTCACCCTAAACCAGTCCTTCGATTTTGAAAAACCCAGGTGCGCATTTAGTTGCTCGCTGCTTTTGGGATTCAGGCGCGCACTTTTTGTGGGGCACGCAACATCAGGCTTGTACACATTTTTTCGAGACTCACTTGCCCAGGGCAACTGAGTTGTAAAATTCCACTTGCCCCCAGTAATTATGTACTTTCAGGTCATAAATGAAATATAAATCAAATTTTGTTTGGGATTATTCAACATTATTTTGAAAGTCAGTTCGTTTTAGAATGAAAAACTGTTCAATTCCTGTCAAATCTGTCAATATTTTACATAACTTCCACTTCGGAAAACCCCCACTTGTGTCAGTGACTGACAACACAAAAATAGTATTGGAGTGACGCAGTTCGCGAATAGAACCAATGAAATGCTTCAGTCAATAAAAGTGCAGGGATCCCTTGCTAAATTTAGGTTATTGAGCAACACTGCAGTAACGTACCGTTCTATTGGTTTAAAACTGAAGTGGGACCTCACCTGCGCAGATCACGTTTATTTCCCAGTCTCATATCACCAACTTGTCCGTGTAAATCGAGAAAGACTTTAAAATTTCCCAATTCTGTCAGCTCTTTAAATAAATATAAAGCATCAAACCTTTCACCCATAACAATCAAGCTGTTTTTCACCGGTTTGAAAACCACACTAATGAAATTCAACTGAATGGATTAAATGGTTACAAGTGACGGAGGCAACTCGGTGTTGGTCAAGTCAAGTTCTGTCCATTTTACATCTTTTTATGATGGACTTGTCTTATTTTCGAGCATGTATTTTACTTTACCTGTAACGTATAATACATTTCAATAATTGGAGAATACATTTTTCTTGATGTATCGGGCCCCCCCCAAAAAGCGTGTCTTGTAAGTCAACTTGCCAATTTCCAAATGTCACTCTGATTGACATACTGGACACACCTACGACGCTTTCGTTCATTCTCTGCATAACAGATTTTGCAACAGTCAACTCAACTAAAACTGACAAGAGGGCATTGACGGTCATTCAAAAGTCGACAAGCGAACTTAACTTGTGTCATGACCAGATGACTGAATCTGACGAGCAGATAATACGTACATGCATTGTACTCACGTGTTAGTACAGTTACATGCACATCTAAGTTGATCTTCAAAAAAACGGGAAACTTCAAAGAGTTAGTGATGCTTTGATGTCAGGTCAGTGTGATAATTTTGGAATGAAATTAACGCACCCACTTGAGCAGGATTTTCGAGGCGCGCTTTTGATCGCTCGCTGGTTTGGAAATCTGCGTGCGCCATGGTGCGCAAGCGCCATAGCACGCCTCAAATTGAAGGACTGCTAAACAAGCATACCAGGTTTCAAAGCAATCCCATCAGAAATGTGCCCTGTAGGGTGTGCCAAAGGGAAATATTGTGGTCTGACTAAACTAAGTTCTAACAATGTTGGCCGCGGCAACATTTTTTGATGGAAATTGAAGAAAATCGATAGCTCACATCTAGAGGTCACCCCAAACAAGCATGCCAGGTTTCAAAGCAATCCCATCAGAAATGTGCCCTGTAGGGTGTGCCAAACAGAAATATTGTGGTCTGACTAAACTAAGTTCTAAGAACATTGGCCACGGCAACATTTTTTGACGGAAATTGAAGAAAATCTATAACTCACATCTAGAGGTCACCCCAAACAAGCATGCCAGGTTTCAAAGCAATCCGATTATAAATGTGCCCTGTAGGCTGTGCCAAAGGGAAATATTGACGTCTTCTGACTAAACCAAGTTCTAAGAACGTTGGCCGTGGCAACATTTTTTGACGGAAATTGAAGAAAATCGATAGCTCCCATCTAGAGGTCACCCTAAAGAAGCATACCAGGTTTCAAAGCAATCCAATCATAAATGTGCCTGTAGGGTGTGTCAAAGGGAAATATTGTGGTCTGACTAAACTAAGTTCTTAGAACGTTGGCTGCGGCAACATTTTTTGACGGAAATTGAAGAAAATCCATAGCTCCCATCTAGGTCACCCCAAACAAGCATACCAAGTTTCAATGTGATCCGATCATAAATGCGACCTGTGAGGTGTGCCAAAGGAAATTGTGGACGTATGTACTAACTTAGTCATGTGACTAAAATCCCCATCTAAACAAGATCATAATTTCTCACTTTTTTGTTGTCTGTCCGCATTATGTACTATCATTCACAATTCTGAACAAAAACTGAAGAATTATAACATTTGTTTAGATTTTTGACGAGATCGACAATAACATGTCGCCTATTTTCAAGCTAAGTTTCCCCATAGCAACACACTAGGTTGTTTTATAAAAAACAAAAAACTCTATTTCACATAGTTTACGTAAAGGGTGAATCCACGGTACTTCATTCAAATACTCGTTAATTTGAAGTAAGTTATCATTCCTCTTTCCGGTAATTATCAAACATTATGTTTCGGAACACGTGGGGGTTTTCACGCAGAAATAGCGATACGCTCTACCCGTGTTTCACATAAACCCATGTCTATACTATCAGAAATTAATTTCCAGAAAACAAAAAGACGTGACAGGGAGATGTCTTAACGTTTATTGATTTTGTTTTGGGAGATTAGTCAATTAACTGAGGAACTTCTAGTACCATTTCGACGACACACAACTCGCACTTCACAGCAAATGTCGGAAAAGGAAATTGCGTAGGAATTTACGAACACCAATATGATGTTCGTCGACATCGCGAGGTCTATGGTAAAATGGTAGTCAACTTGTAATATATCCTTCAGGTGATAATGCTACTGCTCTCAGTTTTATATTATTATTATTGACAATTAATAATTTTGCTAACCAGAATCACATCCAATTTCAATCGCACACCACTGCTTGGAACTATATTTACTAACGTAGGAATTATTCGTGCCTTTATCAAATTGGTTTGCAGTACAGTACCCCAAAGCACGGAGATCGGGACGTTTCGGCCTTGATACGTTTCGGCCCTGGGATGTTTCGACCTTGAGACGTTTCGGCCTCGTAGAAAGAAGGCGGAGAGACAAAGTAAATAAAATAGATTCAGTCGAAGAATACTCTGACAATGTGTGTACCTGACAATACACATACTTGTACAACGAAATCGAGCATTCTTCGAAAGGAGTGGATTAATAAATTAAAAAAATAAAACATGTAAATTCTGTCTCAAAAAATTGCATAGATTTATGTGGATTAGTGAAAAATAATCTACGCCTCATACAACAAAGTGGCGCCAGACGAGTAATTTTTATTATTAGATAATATCTAATGATCATCTTGGGAGGAAATTATAAGAATACAAAATTTATAGCAGATAATGCTTTTTTAATGTGGCCAATAGAAACAAAATAAGAAAATAAAATATACTGAGATAATGATAAATAAATAAAATACAAATATTAAAATAACAGGAATGAAATATGTCCATCAATTATCCAATCAAAAGTTGAACTACGATAAAAATATATCAACTGATCGTCGCCTGACTATAACAATGTTCTATCTACCATTTTTCACTTTTCGAGAAAACGGGGTTTAAAGATTTAGGTATCTGAAATTTGTACACCTTTGGGCGTAGAATAATGATATTTCCCATGTCACTTTATATGTTGATGTTCTACGTAATTCTAAAATTATATTATGATTGATCAGCGTTTTGATGCCAAACGGGGGAGACGATTTTGGAGATAGAACATTTGTATACTGGGAATGTTGCATTTTCTTCAGAAACATACTGTTTCTGGAGATAGAACATTTTATCACGAACACTTGGTGCAAGGCGTGTTGAAATCTAAAGTGTTGCTCACCAAAATGACTATACAATCGTTATTGTTTCAAAGAACTTTACGTACAAATCAGTGAAGAATTGGATAAACTTTATTAAAAAACAAATTGCTATATCTTAGCAAGATCAACAAACATGAATATCAGTACACTCTACTTTCTCTGAACCTGATCAGGGGCGGCAGAATCTCCAATAAAGTATGTGTGTGGGGGGGGGGGGGGGGGGGGAGGTCACACTTTTTTCTAGGTAACTGCAGGTTTGTAGAACGGATGGACAATAAATGTTTAGGGGCCAATGTGAGGGTGGGATGGAGGGATTCTCTGTCATCGCTTATGTCAAGAATATGGAACAATATTATATGCAACTCCGGAAGGGAACACACGTGGACGTTTTACCATACTCCAAACTTGGACCCAAATTCCGTAATATAATTTGAGGAGGGGGGGGGGGGGGTTGAACGTCCAAAGGACATACCAAACCCAAAAATTATATTCCGGACTGTGGGTCCAAGTTTGGACTAGATTTACTATTACTATAGTCTGACTTGTAGCGAATTTGTGACATGCAATATCTCAATATATAAAGTGGGCAGCGACGTCGACACTATAATGTTGCTAATTTTGTTAGCACTGATACTATCTCCCACAGTCAATGCGGGCATGGGGATGGGGGGGGGGGGGGGTGTATAGTACGTCAGAATACGTCCCGCTAGGGTACCTATAATTAGTGAAAACAGTTAGGGGGCGCCTGGAGTAATATAACTAAGGTTATAATATGATTTATGAGGTTTGTGCAAAATACAGATATCTCAAGTTTTCTACTTTCTTTCAATAAATCCATACGTTAATTGAAATAGCCTACACTGAATTATGAAAAAAGTTCACTAAATCCTCAATTATATTGTCGGATATATACGAAAATATAAATGAGGTGATGGTGTGGATAAACATAGCCTGTTTCAATTACCTCACCAGTCGTAGCAGTGATATTATGAAAACTATGTGCATCATTTATGTTCAAAATTTCCGCCCTACTACTACTAAATAAACGGTAAGGAAAACGACGGCATTGTCACCAAACATATTCTATAACATACAATATGTTTGGTGACAGTGTCATCGTTTGTGTTGTGATGTGGTGTACAAAAGCAAGACAAAGACATGACAAGACACGACAACAAAATGTTTCCTTTACGAGTACTACAACCACGACGGTATAGTTTAAACGGACCTTATGTTAAAGTTTGTGTATCGTCGAACTTTGTTTGAAATCTCTTTTCAAAATATTAGGACACAATGGTTGAACAGCACTTTGTTTTTTGAAGAAAACGGAATTTAGAATTACTGCTTTTTACCGTTTTAGCATCTTCAACCATGGCGTCCTAAAATTTTGAAGAGAGTTTTTAGACAAAGTTTGAACCGCACGCAAACTTAAGTGGAATTTAAAATAAACCAAAATCCACGAATATTAGTGAAACTTAGTTGACGTTCCTCGTGACTTCACAAATAAAATCTGGTCTCATATCAGTTCTTTGAAAACATTTATAAACCTAACAATGAATCAATAAAAAATAATCAACTAAAGTTTGTCTTGGGATAGAAGTAAAATGATCTACAAACAGAATAGTAGCACCCGCTGTGGTGAAAATATAACATTGGCATCACTTAACCATTAAACAACGAAAAATTTTTGGCATTATTAAAAAGTATGAAAGTGTACATCTCTTATGTACTCGCTTAAGATGGTTGTTCACTACACTAATGCATAGCATGAGAATAAAAAAAAGATTAAACTGAACTACAGTTTAAATGTGTATGTGTGTGTGTGTGTGTGTGTGTGTGTGTGTGTGTGAGAGTGTGTGTGCGCATGTGTGTGTGAGGGAGTGTCAGAGGGTGTGTGTGTTTGTGAGTGTGATTTATGATGGAATGAGTGTGTGCGCGTGATTGTGGTGTATGAGTGGGAGTGTGTGTATGTAACAAAAGTATGATTTGTTGTTTCTAACAAATTCCGACAATCAATCCAATTGGAAACAAATTTTAAAAAAAAGAAAAATAGTTCACTTTCAAATTAAATGGACACTCCGCTTCTGTCTACATTTTTGTAGTAGTTCATTCACATCTAGGATGTGACAACGGACATACATCTACAGTTCACATTATTGACAAAATTACATTATCAATAAAATAAGCCATGCTATTAAATTTTACCCCTCAAAAGATCTTTAGTAAATCACTCCCTAAGGTGTTGAGATTGAAGAATCAATTATGGTCAGCGAAATGGCTGACAAGCGATAAACTGATTCGGGACACAAATCTTCACAAAATAATTTGAACGTCATTACATACTAGATTGAATTACTTCAAAAATGTAGACAGCAGTTAAAGTGTCCCTTTCATTTAAATGTGACCTGTTTTTATATATTTTAATTTGTTATATTTCATTGTTTATTTTGGCACTTTTTGTTTTCCTTTAGCTTTATTCTGAACCTGTTTCTTTGTTTTTGTTTTCGTGTTTTCTCGTTGCTTGCCTAGTTTACATGCCACCTCAAGATAAATTCGATCTTGCTGTGGCATGTAAACTAGCATGCTCCTAAGATCTTCTTGTTTTTCCTTGGACAAGCATGGTGCCTTCCACAGTTTGGTAATAGGTGGAAAAGCTACTTTTCTCATTTCCTTCCCACGAAATTTTTGGCATCTGAGTGACACACAAGAAAAAGATTCTTCCTCAAAAGATGTTTTGAACTCAGCTTGAAATTGCTTTTCTTGTGAAAGTTTTAAACATTTTACTTTTGTGAATGGAATTACTGTAAATTTAAAACACCGGCTTGGTTTTTGGTAATTGAAGAAGTGTTCGTCACGGAGCTGTATCACTTTAGTGAATGCTGGTCTGATTTTCTGCAACACTCTCACAAGACTGACAGGGCTGTAAATTTCCGCAATTTTCAAACCTTTTTCAATATGACTATGCGAATTGTCAACCTCTTGTATAGAAGAATGGCCTGGGGTGCAAAACTTTTGCTGAATTTGTTCCAAATGGGGGTGGTCAATCATAAATCGTTTCAAAGCAAGACACATCAACGAGTTACGATTCTGCGAAACACACGAATCAGACCAAAGAGTAAATTGCTTAATTTGGGGGAACTCTTTAACTATCATATCTAGTATTGCACATAAAGCACTGGCAATTTCGTTTCCACCGCGTCCTGCAGTGATTTCACTCCATATTGCACAGTAAGTTTTTTTGTTTTTTGAAAAATGAGCAGTTAGATTATACACATTAAGTTTGCGTTTATAAAAAAAATTTGATACGTTTGCTCTTGGACATGTAATAACATTCTGAAGGTCAAAACACATTACTGCTAAGTTGGAATTTTTCCTGTCAAGAAAAAAGTGTCAGTGTATCATTAGTATTGAACTGTTCTATCTCCGTTTTTTTTAAAAAAAGATTCATTGTGTTAATACCTCGCATTTGCAACCACTCATACTTTCTATTTATATTCTTTACTAATAGCTGCAACATAATAACAAACACTGACAAGAAAAAAGTTAGAAATAACGAGGTTCAAATCGCTTAAATGCACTTACCCAAGTGACATGGCTTGTTCTGGTTTTGAATGGATGAGTCTAACACACGTGTCATCAACCTGTTCATTTGATTGGTCAATGGACATAGAACAATGTTTTACTGAATATTATCCACCTTTTGGAGATGGAACAGAAAAATAATGGTTATATTTCAGTTTTGAAGCTAGAAATGCAACCGATTTTTGCTTAAAACGCTTCTTGAAGGTCATATTTATCACGTGCAACACTTATCTCAATTTTCCCAAAAATGGAGTTAGAACATCGTTATACTCAGGCGACGTGATGAGCAATATTATTTAATTTCAATTCACATAAATAAATAATCAAAATAAATAAATATTTCATTTACATCTGGACAAGGTCCACTCATTACACTACTATACTAACATAAATGCTATGTGTGTGTGTATTTACAAATTTTCAGTTATAAATTCTCTGTTCTATCTGATAACGGTCTGCAAATAAAATTTCTTCATTACAGAAAATAAATAGGGAGGGTGGGTTTTTTGTCTGAGAAACAAATACCATGACCCAACCAGAACAAACCAAATTGATCACTGAATGAAACTGTTCACTGCAGTTCGTCGAATGGGGGAGTGAGTAAAGGTCAAATGAAGGTTGTTATTGACGACCAGGAGAAAATTTATTATTTTGAAGTCAAAATAAACCAATGGCGAAAATAACCTATTGTTCCCATGTTTCCTTGGGCTTATGCCATTAGTTGCTATTTCTTGGCCCACTGATTACAGTGAAAACAAGTCGTGGCTCCCACATTATACTCAGTTCATTAATTATTCCATTGGTTGATTATCTACATTATCAACACGGGAAGTGGTTTGCCATTGATTGGGAAAAGTGTAATAATTTTGCGTTTATTCGTTGAAAAATCTGCAGTGGACCTTTTTCAGTGAATAAACAAGAAATAATTGGCGACAGATATATATATATAAGTGCAGCGGTCGAGGTATAAAGGCCATTTACCAACCAGCCAGCCTTGTTGGTCCGGATCTCTTAGTCTCGTGGTAAATCGGTCGTTTTGTGTGCTAGAGGTCGACGGTTCGAACCCCGGTCCCCGCACTTATCTCTCCTCCTGTTACATTTGGGGGCTCGTCCGATCCTCAGCAGTAGATGGCACTGCGGGTGTTTCGCCCGCTCTGAGGAGGAACTTGGGTGAGATTCACATGTGGTGAATCTCAAAAGAAGGGGGGGGGGGGGGGTAGTGTAGCGGTCGAGGTATAAAGGCCATTTACCAACCAGTCTGGTTGGTCCGGATCTCTTAGTCCCCGTCGTAAATCGGTCGCTTTGTGTGCTGGAGGTCGACGGTTCGAACCCCGACTCCCGCACTTATCTCTCCTCCTGTTACATTTGGGGGCTCGTCCGATCCTCAGCAGTAGGTGGCACTGCGGGTGTTTCGACCGCTCTGAGGAGGAACTTGGGTGAGATTCACATGTGGTGAATCTCAAAAGAAGGGGAGAGTAGTGCAGCGGTCGAGGTATAAAGGCCATTTACCAACCAGCCTGGTTGGTCCGGATCGCTTAGTCTCGTGGTAAATCGGTCGCTTTGTGTGCTAGAGGTCGACGGTTCGAACCCCGGTCCCCGCACTTATCTCTGCTCCTGTTACATAAGAATTATGGTTAAACTTATCTAGCAATACATTAAATTATATTTAATCTGATAGAATTGTAATAATTTTGCGTGTATTCGTTGAAAAGGCTGAAGTGAAGCCTTTTCAATGAATATTTACGCGAAATTATTGAGACAAATTTGGATAACAATTATTAATGTTACAGACTTATCTAACAATTGATTAAATTAAACGAAATCTGGTGAAAAATGTAATAATTTAATAACAATTAATGTTACAGACTTATCTGGAAATTTATTAAATTCAATGCAGTCTGATAAAATTTTAATAATTTTGCGTTTATTTGTGGAAAAAGCTGAAGAGGAGCCATTTCAATGAATAATTACGCAAAATTATTGGAAACAAATATTTTTAACAATGTTACAGACTTATCTAGCAATTTATTAAATTAAATCCGGTAAAAAAATCTAATAATTGTAGTTTATATTAGTCCTGCTAAACAACGAGAAATTCATTTGGGAGAGTGGCGGCTGGGAGGAGGGGGTGGGGGTGGGGGTGGATATGCTCTCATTTACTCCAAGTTTCCTTTAGTCGTTTTTCAAGTTTGACATATGATGGTTTGCTGATTTTCAACACAAACTGAGTTGCGTAGAGTTAATGCAGCTGCTAGAGGCATATGTAAAGTTGGAGGAAGAGATGCAGGTGGTCAGGGGGAAACTGAGGAAGGCAGGAAAGTCTGGTGTTACCCCAGTTAGGGTGGCATTCGATGGGGGATGGAAGGTGGTGGGTAGTAGGAAGCGGACTTTTGACGTGAATAGTGGGTCTTTTGGGAATAGGAAGGTGCGTCGGGTTGAGGGTAGGGGAGAAGTAGGGGATAGAGTGTCAAATTCCCAGGCTAGTAGTGTGAGTCGAGGGGGGGGGGGGAGGCAAAAGGCGTATTCGTTTAGAATCGGATAGTGAGGGAGATAGCGATGACCATGTGGAGTCTGTCAGGGCAGGAGTCAGAGGGAAGGTTAGGAAGGTGGTAAACGAGGACAAGGTGGCTTGTAGTGGGAGTGGCCAAAAGGTGGAGTGCAGTGTCCAAAATAGATTCAGTGTGTTAGGTAATTTCGAGAATTCTGAGGAGCAGGTTGGGTCTGAAGAGGTGGAGGTAGGCATGGAGGTTAGTGTGGCGGAGTGCAAGACTGCGGTCCGGTCCAGTGGGAACAGAGGTGGTAACAGGGTTAGTAGGACAGGAAAGAGGCAGTTGGTGGTTGCAGGGAGTAGTATAGTGCGGGGGTTAGATAGGGTGGTGTGTGGGCCCGACAGTGTCAACAGGGCCAATTTGTGCTTTCCGGGGGATAGGGTGAAGGACCTAAGGGACAGAGTGGGTCGATTAGTAAAGGGGTCAGGCCCAGACCCAGTGGTTGGTGTTCACGTGGGGACCAACAACATCAGGGAGAGAAAATCAGTTCAGCTTATTGAGACTTACAAGGACTTAATAACTCAACTCAATGCCAAGAATGCACAGGTAGTGGTTTCGGGGCTTCTCCCAGTACTAGGTGTGGGGGCGAGCGTAATTCGCGGATCATTGGGACCAACGAGGAATTGGGGGAGTATTGTAAGTAACTTGGGATACCCGTTGTAGACAATTGGGGATCATTTTGGGGCAGAAAGGATCTATATGAAAGGGATGGTCTCCATCTTAGCCCAAGGGGTACAGAGGTTTTAGGAAGAAATATGTTGCAGGTGGTGGAGCCTTTTTTAGGTATAGGGAGGGGAGGGGGGATCAGTGAAGGGGGAATGAACACAGGAAATGTGTCACGAACCATAGTTGTTAAAAATGGGACAAGGGAGATAAGGAAAAGGGACCAAAAATCCAAATCAACAAGAATAGCTTCCCAAGGAAAGCACAGGTACACAAAAAGGATATACAAACATACTGAGACTAGATAATAATGGGACCAGTAGGCGGAAGCCAATGAACCTTGATACCCTGAAAGTGGGTTATAGCAACATCCAGGGTCTCCACCGGAAAGTAAGTGAAAATGCTACATTGATCGAGGCAGAGGAGTTTGACGTCATGGGCTTAAGCGAAACGTGGGTAAGACACGAGGAACGGGTAGACCAAGTAAGGGGGTACGTATGGATAGGTGTAGGGCGAACGGAAGGCCAGAAAAAAGGGGGAGGGGTAAGCATGTACATTAAAGAGGATTTAAAACCGTCGCTGATCACAGACCTGGAAAACATCAGCACCCCGGCTGAGGTTTCGAAAGAAATTGGATGGGTAAGGATCAGTCTTAAAAACAAAAGTATTGCCCTTGGGGTTGTGTATTGTGGGGTGGAGGGAAGCAAACCCTAATGGAATGATTCGATATACTCAACACTAATGTCCAATATCACCGAATTACAAAACAAGGGCTCGATATAATTCTGATGGGTGACTTTAATGGCCACATAGGTAATGAAGAAGAGGGCTAGAGGGTGGGGACAATAAAGTCAACAGGAATGGAAGGAAGCTGTTGAACTTCACAGACGAGCTCGGTCTGAAGATTCTGAACAGGGACGCGAGGTGTAAGGAGAAATGGACCTGGGAGAGAAACGACAGAAAATCAATAATCGACTACATCCTCACAGATATTAATTTATGGAGGGAGGTGATAGGGGTAGAAGTGGATGATGAGGGTAAAATGGAGGTGGATAGTGATCACAACTTGATTACAGTGACGATCAGGGCCAAAACTATAGTAAAAAGCAAAGGAAGCTCTAAGGAGATTTGGGAACTCAAAAAGGATGCTGACTGAGCGAAGTTCAACGAAAACTGAAACCAAAGCTTGCAACCGTACCTAAGAGGGGCAGTGTCCAGAAGATGGCCGACGCCATAGTTGCGAGCCTGGTGGAGGCAGGAAAGGAAAGGGTAGGAAAGGTCAGGGTGCCAACACGGGAACTTGGGTACAGAGTGAATGAAGAACTGAAAAGGGCCATAAAGGGAAGAAAAGCTAAATGTGTTGCATTCTGGAGAAGTAGAAAACTTAAGGGGCGGAAAGCAATGAGGCCACAGTAGCAAAGGAAGAATACCACCAAGCACGAAATAAAGTAAATAAGATTAAAGACGATAATCGGAGAGTACGAAATAGCAGTCTTATTAGGACGATGAGAACGACAGGGGGGGGGGGGTCAAGTTCGAACGTATTTTGGAAATGGGTGAATAAACGTAACAAATGAAGTAACCCACAGAGTATTAAAGTAGATGGCAGAGTTACAGATGAGCAAGATCAAGTCGCATCAGAACTAGTCAAGCACTGGGAAAAGGTAAATGATAAGCGATGGGGCATGGAGAGCCCACCTGAGTGTCCAAATCAGGTTGAGGAAAACCTATCGAACTTCGTGTGCAGCGAACTTAAAACGGAGGAGGTGCGAAAGGTGATATCAAAATTAAGGGGTGGAAAAGCGGGAGGAGTGGATGAATTTCCTAACGAGTTTATCAAAAAAGGGGAGAGGAATTCGTGGAAAGCCTAACTGCCCTATTCAATCTAGCCATAGAAAATCAAGAGGTCCCAAAGGAGTGGAGAGAAAGCAAAGTGACATTTATTCACAAAAAGGGGGAAAAAGACGTTTTGGATAACTATCGAGGGACCTCTGTCAGTAGCAACATTGGAAAGGTTTTCTGTAAAGTCCTTCATGGGAGACTAGAGGAGGTGATTGAAGAAAAGGTTTTTTTGGGAGAAATCCAGAATGGCTTCAGGAAGGGAAGAAGAGTAACTGACCATCTTTTCACGCAATCCCAAATGATAGAATCCGCGAAAGCAAAAAAAGAAAAAGATGTTTATGGCCTTTTTGGATGTCAAAAAGGCATACGATAGAGTATGGAGGGAGGGTATGTGGCGCAAGCTGGAGGCTCTGGGCTTAGGAGGCGAGTTTGTTGGAATTATGAAAGCATTAGATTCTTTAGATTCTTTATTTTTGCGGTATAAACGTACATCTATAACAGGGTAGATTACAAAATTGTTCTTACAAAACATAGTGCAAATGAACATACCGCATGGAGATGGCATAGCCCGATTGGCTGTCTACCTGTCATCCCCTTGTAGTGAGTATGTTATCTTCAACACTGCAGATTAACTCGAGACTAGAAAATTTTCACTGTGCCTTGACACCTGACCCCAATATAAATAAGTTGTCCACTAATTTAAGTCCGCTTTCAGCACACCGGAAGGCCACTACGAGAAACGATGGATGGGACAAGATACTCAGAGGTACTTCAAACTAAGATCCTACTCATTTTTGGATAAAATATTGTTTTAAACTAAGGGGAAGATGTGGATAATAGTTGACCTGGTGAGGGAGGTGATATTTTGAGGACAGTTTAGATGGCCCTATGAATGATAATAATGGCGTCTGTATTAGAAGTAACTACGTGTTGCAGTTGGGGCAATATGGATTGTTACATTGGACATTATCGGCATATGACGACAAATATTTCAATTTTAGTTTTCTTTTAAATTCATTGCGGTTACTTAAGTTATGAAATTCGTCACCCAGTTCATTCCATAACCTCGGGTACGCATACATGGGTAATTTATCCAACGATCTTGTCCGTGTTTTGCTTATCCGTAATCGCCCCGTTTGTCTGGTGTTCATATATGATGGGCTGTGAACAATGCTGAAGTAATTATTCAGGGACAGGGGGAGTTTGTTTTGTTTATAGTCAAATATAAAAAGACAGGCCTGGTAAACAAACATGTCGTTCACTTTAAGAATCTTGTCTTTCAAGAAAAGAGGGTCTGTGTGCGAATTATATTTTTTATTATTTATAATTCGGAGTGAACGTTTCTGTAGTTTGAAAAGTTTCCTTACAGTTCTTGAAGAGCCTCAAATATGGATACCATATACCAGATGGCAATGGACTACGGCGTAATATAAGGTTTTAGAGCTTCATGTGGCAATATCTTTTTTTCTTTGTTTAGTGCGTAGTTTGCCCATCTTATTTTGGAGCTGACTCTAGATACGTGGGCTTGGTAAGACAGATTTTCGTCGAGGTTTATACTCAGAAATTTCAAAGTTTGTTCCTCCTCATGGGGACCTACTCTTTCAATTTTTTCGTTGTTTATAAAAATTTCAGGATTAACGGTGTTCCTATTATTAGGTGTAAGGTTTATCAACATATATTTTGTTTTAGTTGCATTTAGAACTAACTGGTTGGCTGAGCACCACTCATACACTTTGTTGAGTTCATCATTGGTACGTGCCGCAAGAAGCTCAACGTTCGATGACGATTCATACATAGAAGTGTCGTCCGTAAATGAAAGAAGATTTAACGATGTTGCGGTACTGATATCGTTAATATACAACAAAAATAGTATGGGACCAAGTACTGATCCTTGTGGGGGGAATTTGGGTACATGCGATCACATATATATCAAAAGTCGTATTCTGTCTTTCTCTGGATCTCGTCTATAGTTATATTACCCGCCATCGTCCAACATGTGGCCACCCAGTGGTGCTCGCAGAGAGCTATATGACTTACATTCAGGCTGGATTGTGATTGATGAAAAGGGGCCAAGGGCAAAGCAACAAGAATATTCAACTCGAATAGAAAGGGTGTACTGCAGTGTTGAGAAGCTGAAAACGGCGGAACAAATAAAACATAAAAAGTAAGCAAAAACATATGTACAATTATCACTAAGGATAAACAGTTGCCCTTCCTGTAGGGTGAGGAAGTGTGTTACGGCGATGTTATAGATATATTCTGGGTTATAGGATAATCGAAACTAATTATTTATTTGATACTAGCTATACGCAAATCGTCAAAGGTTTAGCGTCAGGGTTTACGGGAGGGGGGGGGGGGGGACTCAGAGATTGTCTGTCATTCCTTGTGCAAAAGTTGACCCAAAACTCCCCACTGAGGCGAGCCCACCAAGCTCCCTCCTGTGTAGAGACATGTGCCAACTTTCCGAAACACAAACTGAAACATAAAATTTGCAGAAGATTGTTATGGGTTGCGCTGGGTTTAGGAGGCGAATTTGTTGGAATTATGAAAGAATTATATAAAGATGTACAGAGTGAACTTAGCCTGGGAAACATTACAACAAAATGTGTGCCTATGGAGGTAGGCCTAAAACAGGGGTGTATCCTTTCGCCAATCCTGTTTGCATTGTACATCAAAGGTTTAGGAGATGAACTCCTGCGTAGCGACGAGGGGGTAGCAGTTGGGGACTTGAAGATCCCAGGGCTATTTTTTGCAGACGATATGGTTCTAGTGTCAGAAAGCGAAGAGGGGCTAACGAAAATGCTGGGAATTGTTTGGAAATATGGGAGCAAATGGAGACTCGAACTTAATGAAAGCAAGAGCAAAGTTATACCCGTGGGCCGCAAAGTGGACCCCACTCGAAGGTGGAGAGTGGGTGAGTTCTGCATTCCGGAAGGGAGCAGCAAACTTCTCAGTGCAGGAGAGACAGGTGATTACGAGTATTTGGGGGTAAATATAAACATTACAGGAAAAGGCATCTACCGAAACCACACAAATAAATCGATTCTGAAGGGGAAGCGAATCCTTAACCAAATGAAACTTATAGGGAGAAACAGTTTCAATAAGGTTTTCGTGGGGAAAACCATTTGGGAAATTGTGGGGCTGCCAAGTATAACATACGGTACGGAAGTGGTACCCCTAAACCAGACGGCCGTAAAGAGCTTGGAAATTCTGCAGAACGATGCAGGCCGATGGATAACGGGGTCGAGTAATGCCGCATCGCTAGAAGCAACCAGGGGTGAGCTTGGGTGGATGAGGATCAAGGATAGGATAGACCTGTTGAAACTCGGTTATCTTAATTATTTGGTAAAGCTCCCCGGCAGCCGATGGTGTAAAGTAATGTTCCAGAGAATTTTCAACTCAAATATCAAAACGGGTGGATGGTCCAAGTGAGGGAGCTAGTAGAGAACTACTCACTGGAGATCTCGGACCTGGTCGTTGGGGTAAACTAGGGTAAAAAAATCGTCAGAGAAAGCGTCATGAAGGATTGCAACCGTAATCGGCGAGTGGGGTCAAATCAAAGAGGTCGTTGGGTGGCCTGCGTGATAAAGAGAGGGCAGGTTTTGAAGTGTACCTTGATGGCGCCTTTGGGGGTCACTGTTGTTCAAGCTGAGGTCGCGATCCCTGGAGCTGAGGGGGAAAATTGGGAAAGACGGTGAAAGGGAGTGCCAGATGTGTAACCTGGGCATGGTGGGGACACTTTCTTCTAGAATGCCCAAAGTATCAGTCTAAAAGAATGAGATTCACTGGAATTTAATTCAGCAGGGCAAAATTATTTTTGCATGATAACCTCTCCTCACCCCGCCCCCCACCCCTCTCTACTTTAGGCCAATTCTTACCTCGATATGTCACCTTAATACCACAGGGCATGCGGTAGAGTTGTAGTAATATATCTGCGGATTTACACATATACATTAAAAATAAAGTAAAACCACTTTTCAAAGGGTTAAGTGGTATTCGTTTTCTTTCTCTTCAGGTGCTTGCAAGATGCCCGGACTTTCAGCAGCGGAGTGTATGCGGTTGTATCTGGAACGAATAAAAAACGACCCACTCCGGCGAGAGCAACAAAGGGTTAAAGAGCGTGAAAGGTGGCAAACAAATCCACGTCGCAAAAAGAACAAAGATCTTACAAGTAAAGAAATATCTGCTCGCTGCGCAAGATGGAGAGATCAGCAACGTGAACGAAGACAGCGGCGCAAAAACGCTAACTCTGTGTTAACTCCACCTCATTCTCCATTGGAACAAGACTTGTTAAATGCCAATGCACATGTTCGTGTAGCATCAGCACCAAACCCCACTGGAGATAACCTCCAGAATGACCATTCTGGACAAACAAAAAGAAAAAACCTTGGTCGAAAAAGGGTTCGCCGAGACCGATCATCGGCATATAGGGAAATTTTCAAATTGAGAATCAAGTTGAAAAATGAAGTAAGGTTGAAAGAAAAGTATAAAAAAAAAACGCTTCACAAGATGTCAAAACACACCTTCACCAAATTGTGAATCTCCCAGATCAAAAA
This sequence comes from Pictodentalium vernedei, assembly GCA_031216915.1. Lineage (NCBI taxonomy): Eukaryota > Metazoa > Mollusca > Scaphopoda > Dentaliida > Dentaliidae > Pictodentalium > Pictodentalium vernedei. The sequence goes on along the minus strand of CM062297.1, from coordinate 526,817,874 downwards.
GTGAGCTTGGTGCATACAGAGATAGTCCATCCAATGTGAAACGAACATTGCTGTTCCATCATGCACTCGTTGCGGAACTAAAGTCGGTTCCCGTGAAAAAAGTCACTCTTGCAGCAAACTATACGCGGTTCAATTCTCAGAAAGTACCGTCTAGTGTCCACCGCAAATAAATGCTTGGGTTGACATTCAACAGTAGACAACTCCAGACGCCTAAAGCCAAATACGCCTATAGGAAATTGATAAAGGAGTTCTTTCTTCGCGACGAAAACTCTCACCCAACTGCAGGCAAAAAAGAAACTGTAACATTCAAAGGAGAAAAGAAACAATAAAGATTCCTAAATTACACAATGAAAGATTTATTTAGACGCTTCTGCATCGAATACAAAGGGGAAATTCAGATAGGCTATACTAAATTTTGTTCATTACGTCCATTCTGGGTTCTGAAGTCAGGCTTGTCTGATAGGTCGTCATGCCTTTGCATTGTTCACCAGAACTTTCACTTGAAATTAGACAAAATTGTTCAACTTGAGTTTCTGGAGAAGGTGGATTTTGATGACCTCACTAAACGGGTATGCTGCTCGGGTGCCAAAGAGTGTATGTACAGAGAGTGTGCACAGTGCGAAGACATGTCGATATTCTATAAGGCAATTGAAAGGGTTAATATGCGACATAAACGGCGCTAAACTGTCAGAGAGGGTCGAAACCATCCAATTCGATGCTAGGGATATCCAAGTACAAGGCTAAGATATCAGACAAATTACACATACAAATAATTCATCAGTCACTTTTAATCAGAAGCGTCAAACAAAGTTTCAAAAGACTTGTAGCAACAGCGACAGACAGCTGTGGCTTTTTGTTTTGTCAAAACAACACTTGCTGGGAAAATCTTGTATTTCATTTATTTCAATGCGTCTTCAAAATAGTGAACATACTTTATTTGTGCTTACAAATAATATAAAATATAATTAATTCCTGCTTTATTTCATGGATTTTTACGGATAAATTAATATTCGATAAAGGTAAGTTCGGTTTTTTTTATTCAAAGACAGCCTTTTATGACCTCAACATGAAGGAAATTAAGTTCCAAAATATGTAAACAAAAAATTAAAAAATTCACTAAAACCCGGGACGTTTCGGCCCGATAGGCAGGACTATTCGGCCCGATTGGAGGCCGAAACGTCCGGGCCGAAGCGTCCAGGGCCGAGACGTCCCAAGGCCGAAACGCCAGTAAACCCTCTGAATGTGTGAAAAGTGACAATTTAATGAAGCATACGCAATAATAAATATGTATAACGAAGATTAAGTATTGTTTGTTCTATTGTAGACTATTGTCAAGAGAAAATAGATCATTTCGCTATCGACACGAACCGACACGCCATTTTGTGGAAGGAAACCTTGGAAAAGGTTTAAGGGTTCAAAGAAACTGTAAAAACAGTATATGATCGCCTAATCATGTGCGATCAAATCAATCAAGCTTCAGTCGCACTGTAAAAACGTTGTATGAGTATCTCCTCAGAGGCCAAAACTTTGATCACTACTTCAGAAGAAGTTATAAAAACAAACTTTTAAAGCTGCTTTGGGCCAAACAATATCCAAGAAGAAGTATATCATTTCGGGTATGCATGTCGGCAGTGGAGCACATATATTAGCATTCTGTTATTCAATGCAGTGGTTTTTATACAATGGATTTTATATTTCATTATAATTCATTATTCATTATGGATCGGTCTCGTGCTTAATATATTTCGACTTCGGGAATAAAGGTAGGTACGCCGTATACATTACTCTTTAATAAATGTTTTTCTAAGTCTTTCTAGGGACGTAGGACCTCGGCATCTACCTTGTCTCGCTAGATAAGGAGTACTACCATTTGATACTTTACGCGTAATATACAATAAGCACCTTCCAAGTTTTAACAAGTAAACGTCATCAGCCAATTTCATAAAGGTAGTCCAATATTTAAACCAAGTCTAACTGCTTTCTGGTTTGGTCTAAACTGAAAACAGTTTTTCACCACGAGGGTCTAAGTCTAAGGTTTAAGTCTAACTAGACCAGGTGTAAAACAGTTTTAGACCTCGTCCTAATTGTGTTTACATTTCACGAACTTCGTCCCAATCAAAAAATGCACGGATTGTGGAATGAAAAGCGTGATAATTTAGACATGGGTCAGCCGATGTCTAACTGTGTCATATAATTGAATGCAATGTGAAGATGACTGACGCCGACACTCGTGATATTGGAGTCCTTCATGAATTTTCTTCACCTGTTACATTACGACGTCGTCAGCGTGTTTTCAGGGAACGAGTAGATTATTTTGCACTTTATAGTGACACTGAGTTTATTGGAAAGTTCAGAGTTAGTAAAGACACGGCGAAACGCATCATTACTCAGATTGCGGTTCAGATTGAGCATCCAACAAACCGAAATCATTGCATTCCACCAGAGCTTCAAGTACAAACTTATTTCCGTTTTTATGCAACGGGCAGTTACCAGCGTGTAGCAGGAGACCTTGCGGGTGCCAGTGCAGCATCAGTTTGCAGGATAGTGCGCCGAGTCATTGTAGCAATTGCGTCATTGAAACGGCATTATATCAACATGCCAGATGCACCCGAGTCTGACGATATGAAGCGTAAATTTCACCAAATGGCTGGATTTCCAGGATTGATTGGCTGCATTGACTGTACTCATATAAGACTAGTGCGCCCATCAAAAGTTGCCAATTCTGAGATCTACATCAACCGTAAGGGTTTCTATTCCCTCAATGTGCAAATGGTTTGCGATGCAAGTATGAAGATCCGAAATGTGGTTGTTCGCTGGCCAGGGTCTAGGCACGATAGTCGAATCTTTCAGAACTGCACTCTACGGCCCCGCTTTGAAGATGGCAGTATCAGTGGTATTCTCTTGGGTGATAATGGCTACGTATGCGAGAAATACCTTCTTACCCCAGTTTTGCAGCCAACTACCGAAGCAGAGAGACGCTACAATCGGGCCCACCGCAGCACTCGTAACATCATTGAGAGAGTTTTTGGGATCCTCAAAAAAAGATTTCCATATATCAGCGTTGACTCACGTCTCCGTTGTCGTCTAGAAACTAGCAAAGCCATCATTGTTGCGTTATGTGTACTACACAACATTTCAAGAGACAATGTGGAATCAGACCTTTCCGATGATGGCTTGGATGATGATTATTTTGACTATCCCAGAGTGCAAAATTCAGCCAGAGGCCTTGCTTTTCGAAGAATCCTTATCCAAAATCATTTTTCATAATTTTGTATCAAATTTCCCTAATGTCAGTAAACTGCATAGTATTGCAACACAAATTGGGAGTAAATATGAAGAGGTGAATCTGGCTTATTTTTGTTTTCATTTGACTTCTCATTCATTATCGTTGGAACCCACTCTAAAATAATTCCAGGTCAAGAACGATGTTGTGGTGGAATCAGGATGACGGAATGTGAGTTACATTCCGAAAAACATGACGTCCCTTTAGTATTTTGTTAAAAATGTCTTATATATTTTTGTTTTAAATTTTTATTTTCTTTAATTTTTCTTATGGTATACGGCTTTTTCGACACATGGCTCATTCGACCTACGGCTGATTCGACACATGGCTCATTCGACCTACGGCTCATTCGACCCACGATCGCGGCTCATTCGACCCGATTTACAAATAATAATAATTTCAATATTTTCAATCCAAAAACTTTTATAGATATTTATATTAGTATGTTTTTGGTATAATTGTATAATTGTAAATACATTATGAACATTTTTCATTGATAGGTTAAGCGATTGATTTTCGACTTCTGAAGAAATTGGTCACGCTTTCACCTTCCCTTCCTTTGATCAATAATGATGATTAAAGTTTGCTTTGATAACAAAATGATTGTTGTTTTTGTATTCTCTGATCAGCATATCACGGTGTTTGGAGGATATGCGATTGATCCTTTCACTTATGATTGTTAATTCCGCGTTATGAAAACATGTTGAACATTTTTCTGTGATTGTGCTTGAACAGCTGAATGTGTATACATTACTTCACACAGAGAATACAATAAAAAAGTCATGAATTTGAAGTCACAGCCTCATTTGTTCGATATTCATCCTCAATATGTCTACCACAATGTCTGACTTGAAATTTGAAGTAAGTATTTGTTTTATTCCAACCGTCTCTAAAAAATGATAAATAAAACAAATGAAAAAAAGGACATAAATTAATGTAATTCATCCTTCAAAAATGTATATAGGTTAAGTGAAAATACAAATTGAGTAATATTCCAAAACTAAAATCGAGTAATTTTTTTTTTAAAAAAAAAAGAACTTTTTGTACTTGTAGCTAATCGAGCATGTTGTTCTGTCTTCCAGCTTGATGAAGATTATATAGCCAGCACATCGGATGACACTTTCTTCAGGCACGACGTCAGAGTAGACGATCAGCGGCACCTCATCTTCGCTACAGACAAGCAGATTGAACTACTGGCTTCTTGCAAAACGTGGTATTTGGATGGCACCTTTAAAATTGTCAAGCGCCCATTTGTGCAACTTCTATCAGTCCACGGCTTCGTCAGTTCGGGAGATGACATGAAACAACTCCCGCTCTGTTTTGTGATGATGTCAAGACGTCAAAAGAAGGATTACAAAAAGGTAATTATATTCACTCTTTCACACATCGTGTTAATTACAATGAATATTATGGGCGAGAGTGCAGGGTATATATCTTAACACCCTGTCTAGTTGAAGTCTTAAAAAAAAAAAAAATTGGGGTTTTATCTAGCAACGTTATCAGGTTTCATGTCAGATTTTAAAAGAGGTAATAATAATGAAAGTGCGCTTTACGTTTTAAATAACATACTAATTTTTTTTGTTATTTGTTTTAGGTGCTGAAAAAAATCCGTGAGCTCCTGCCAGAAGAAATTAAGGTATCCTCCTTCGTAGTGGACTTTGAAGCTGCTATGTGGCAAGCACTGAGGTCTATATTTGAGAACCCAACAATTCACGGCTGTGCTTTCCACTTTGGACAAGCGTTATGGAGAAACGTACAACAGAAGGGTCTCCAGTGTTCCTATAACAAGAAAGACAGGATATATAAGATTCTCCGACAACTCTTTGCTTTACCATTTTTGCCTTCAGCTGATATTGAGCCAACGTTTGAAAAACTGAAAGAAAAAGCTTTGGGTGAAGTTAGGCAATCAACAACAGCAGTCGGCAGTGCACTTCGAGATTTTATTGAGTATTTGGAGTCAACATGGATCAATGGTACAACATGGTCAGTCGATTCGTGGACGGTTTTTGGAAGAAGTATCAGAACAAACAACGATTGTGAAGGATGGCATAACAGGATAAACAAGAGAGCAAAAAAGGGGAACTTACCATTCTATTTATGTTTGGGGCTGCTACATCAAGAAGCAAAGAAGATAGCAACTTCGGTTAAGATGGTTTCAGAAGGGAAGTTACGACGAAGACAGTTGTCTCGAACTTCAGAGACAACAGGTAGGTTGATGGCGCTGTGGGAGGACTACACCAGAAAAGAAATCTCAGCGAGTCGTCTATTGAAGGAATCCGCCAAGCTGTATGCTCCAATATGAATTGTGTTGAGGTTAGGTGCTTTTTGTTAATTTGCTAACATTGTTATTCATTGATTGAACTATTGATTGTGTGCTGTACGATGTCAAAATGTGCTATCTGTAACTCATGTGCTAAGGTGATTTTTATGTTAAAAATATAATTATGTGCAAGTATATTTTGTGATTGATGGGAATTTATGTTGGTAATAGTGTTCATGCTAACGTGATATTATAATGTGATGTTATTTTTTGTTTTATGTTATATACTTTTATTTAATTTAATAAACAGTTTTTTTCTGAAACTGCGCGTTATTGTCTATCACCCAAACTTTTACCTAGATGCGTAAAACCTTAGCCCCTGGATCCATGGCTTATCCGACGTATGGCCAGTGCTTTTCCGACCCAGTTCAGTATAACTACAATAGTATTGCTATTGAAATACTTAACAGGGGCGAAAAATATTGGTCATGGGTCGAATAAGCCGTAGGTCGAATGAGCCATGGGTCGAAAAAGCTGTAGGTCGAATGAGCAATGTGTCGAATAAGCCATAGGTCGAATGAGCCATGTGTCGAAAAAGCCGACATTCTTTCTTATCCCGCAGGTGTGTTTATTTATTTTTTTTTGATGGGGGTGGGGGTGGGGGTGGGGGGTGTTTCCCATTATCAACGCCTGTACTTAATCCCCGCACGTAGGCGGGTCATCCGTCTAGTAATGATTATTATATACGGAGGAGAGGCATGACACGGAAAGGGACCCCCCCTCCACTCACACACCCCGTTACCTATTCGCTGAAAAAAACATACAAAAAAAAACATATCACGTTACCCATCGTTGGGAGGAGCTCGTTCCAATGAGGGATCATATTGTATGGTTTCCATGAATTATTTGGAAATTAGTTGTAGATTTTTTTTCCACGACCACTCGATTTGTCAATGACATGGGCTGATGCAATTGGAATGTGTCTTAATAAAATTACAACTAGCTGCAATGCACGTCGGGTGACTCTTCACACCGAGTCATGATCAAGATGCGTCGAACGACAAAAAACAGAATCCTAGACCCATCATTGACCCCCCCCCTCCCCACCCCACACACACACGCCAAGAACACTGTCAATAATCGCCACAGGCGACGGTTCTATTACATTAATGATGTAACTGAAATCAGAAATTATTTTCGAATAACAAAAAATATGTTAGTAGGGATAGGGGCACTCTGGGGACGTCGATTGAATATAGGATTTGCCCTACCCCATTTGGGGCACTCTGGGGACAAACCGAAAGTTACTGCACGTAAAAATCCCATATTAATTTACCATATGGATTTCGAAAATTATGGGGACATACTGAATGCACTAAGCCCATTTGGGGCACTCTGGGGATGCGGCGTCCACAGAGTGCCCAAAATGGGCTTAGTGCATTCAGTGTGTCCCCATAAGTTTCCATATCCCTATTGAAAATTAACATGGTGTTTTTACGGGCATTTGGATTTGTTCCAAGAGTGCTTAAAATGGGGTATGACAAATCGTATGTTCAATCGGCGACCCCGGAGTGTCCCTATCCCTATTTATGTTAAACGTGTTTATTGTTCCACCAAACATTGTAAAGTTCAGTTCATTAGTTCAAGTTCTTTCTTCAGCTTCTTCTCCTTCAGCAAAAGAACTTTTTCTTTTAACACCATTAACTGCATTCGACAAGCATGCTCCACCCTCCTCATTTTGAGGATTTCTCTTGCAATCTTGTTTTCCTTCTCATAAGCACGAGACACTGAAATATGAAAACATGAATAGTGATGAGAATGCTGAATGGTCAAGATGGTGTGCGTTGGGCTTTAGAATAAAGGTATCAGGAGAGTTAAAACGCTGAAGTATGTGTGATTATGTGTGTGTGTGTGTTTGAGGCTAAAAAATCGCACTGGCACAGACATTTCCTACTGAAACGTTTTTTTCTTCTAATATGCTGCCGAAAAGTTGTTTTCATTAACTGAACCCTGATGGGTTTCAAACATGACAAAAAATTACATAAAATTGATTTAAACTAAGTGATGAGCTTAGGAACTGGTTAAACTGACTGGCAGTAATTGATGTTATTCATTGATGGGCTCTAATTTAGTCCTCACAAGGATGTTACGCAAGCTTTTGTTTTTCTTATAGGCGATGACAGGTCGAAGATTCAAAGGTTCATTTAATTTAGCATTGGTAAAATTGAATTCATCTTTTAACATTTTTGCTATTTCGATATTCATTCTGTTGTACCTTAAAGTGAAAGGAATGATGGACCTCCTTTCGCATTCGCCCTCTGATATGTTCATACCAAATGGCCAGAGGGTTTGAAGCGTATTGATCCAAAAAGTTTCACGATTTTTTCTAAATTCATCCGTTTCTTCTAATGTGTCTTTAATTGGTGGTTGTTCAATAGGATGGATTTCGAAATCGTCCAAAGAATGGCCAGGAAGGTTAAAATGTTGTGCTACTGGGGCATCAGAATTGTTTTACATCCTGTTTATGTCTGGTAGCACGTTCTCGGAAAGGATTTTGACTTTGACCAACATACTGTTTCCGACTGCGCTTACATGTGATAAGGTAAATAATGTTTGGTGAATCACAATGAAGGGGGTTACGGATCTGATAATGATTTTTCGTTTGTTTGGAGGAAAATTCCTCTTTCTGATCAGGCATAAAAGTATGCAATCTACATCGAGGCTTTTTGCAATTAAACACCGTGCCACTACCATTCTGCAATGGTCTGTTGTGTTCAATCTTCAGTGGTTCGAAATCAGTAGTTTCAGCTGGACTTAAAGTCTTTCAAGCTTTTTCAGAGTTTGAGATTTTAAGATACGCAAAAAGCGTAGTGAGTATTCTCTCGATCTGAGGGCGCCAAGTAGAGTAGAACAAGCCTCATTGAAATTTACCTTATCACTTGAATTGCGGTGGAAACGAATGAGTTGTGATTTGATGATACCTTTAAATGCATGTTGAGGATGAAATGATTTTGTGTGCAACAATTGATGTGAATCAGTTGGTTTAAAATATACTTTATAATCTAAATGACCGGACGCCTGAAATTGCTTGCCTTTATACACGGTCACATCGAGAAAATCAACAGAATTTCCACTGATAGTAGCTTTCAATTTAATATTTGGATCATGATTGTTCAAAATTTCTAAAAATTCATCAAAATCTTCTTTTGAATGTTCCCAAATAATAAAAATGTCATCTAAATACCTGAGATATACGAGAGGATGCTTTGCACATTTGCTTAAGGCATTTTCCTCCCATTCCGCTACATAAATGCTTGCAAAATTAGGACTGAATCTTTTACCCATAGGACAACCCATTATTTGTAGAAAATATTCTCCAGTGAATTGAAAGTCATTACCTGTTAAGCTCAGCTCTAAAAGATCCAAAATTTGTTCATCCGGGCATTTTGCATTTGGATATTTTTCAAATGCATTTTTAACTGAAGTAACACCTTTATCAATATCAATGTTCGTATACATACTGTCGATATCCAAAGTAGCCAGAATTGCATTTTTCGATATTTTCAATTTCGAAATTTTTGACAGGAAATTCTGTGTATTTTTTAGATAGCTGGGATGTCTATTTGCTATAGGTTTCAGATGATAATCAATTAATTCCGAGATCGCATAAGATTCCGAATTACAATCTGATACAATTGGCCTCCCGGGTGGAGTTAAGTCATCCGTCCATGAAGAACGGCCCTTGTGGATCTTTGGTAGGATATAAAATTGTCTTGTTTGAGCACTGAGCTTAGCTGTTAAATATTTCAATTGTTTTTTGGTTATGTGACCTTCGTCGAGGAGAAATTTTAAGATCTTATTGAATTTTTCGATATTACTAGGCCAAATAAGTGAATCTATTTTCTTATAATGTTTAGTATTGCTGAGTTGTCTCATGGCTTCCTTTATATAATTATCCCGAGATAGAACAACTACTGACCCACCTTTGTCGGCTGGTTTAATTACTAATTTCTTCTCACGATGATGATGATGGCGATGATAATTATTTTACAGTTCAATTTTACCTTCTTGTCCTGTATTTTCAGCATCGACAGCATCACCTTCATCTTCCACAGCCCCATCTCTGTCTCTATTCGGCGTTTCCAAATCTTGTATTGTCTCACTGTCCTGACATCTTCCGGGCTGAGAACTTGCGATGGAAACTTCTGTTTGATTGATGTTTTCTACTTGGTCATCCATCATTGTGTCGTCATCAAAGGCGTTCCGCTCAGGGCTACATATATCTGATCCAATTGTTTCCATGATAACAGATGTTTCCTGGCTCACTTCATCTTCTCTAGGGCCACCCCCTGTTTTCCTTGCTGCCTGTTTAGCTTTAGACGTTTCATTTTTAGCCTGTATCTTCGCCCGCCTCCAAAAATCTTTTAATTGCTTGTCAGATCTCATACATTTGTCAGGAAAATGAGCGCTCATCTGATCCCATATAGTTTCCCATGCTTCGTTTTTTCTTCTTGCTGTCTGGGCGTCAAACTTGTGGCTCTCTATTATGTCTCTCCTTTCTTTGATCAATTCTGTCAAGAAAGCTTTCTCAGAAGACGAAAAGTTGTCAGACCGTTTGCGCTGCTCAGCCATTGCAAAACACTGTCTCAAATGTTACTTTCACTTGAACAACACTGCTTTTATAACGCATGGTTGAACGATCGATGCATGCATTGTTTGCAAAATAACGTGGTTGTTTACAACTGCGTCCGATTTAGATTAGACAAAGTCCAGCTAAACATGCTTTAGTTGCATTTGGACATGGTTGGTGAAATGATGAATGTGGCTAAATTTAGACTCCATTTAAGGAGACCTCGTCTAACAGTTGGACGTGTCTAAATTAGACATACTTTATGAAATTGGCTGCATATGTATTATTGTAATTATATAAATAATTCTCCGTGAGTCTCCAACTGCCTATGCAGTGTTTGTCCACGGCTTTCGAGGCTACTACTTTGTTAGGAAGACTAATTTTAACTATATCTTAAATGAAAATGTTAACTAACCAAGACTTGAAGATGCCAGACTCTGCCCGGTCCTTATAACATGCTTGAGCTATTGGTTAATTGTTCCCTCCACATCAGATCAGATAAGATATAGTGACGACCCCCGCTGTACTACCATGTTTATTCCTAATTTGAGTGATGGGTAACCGTATCAATTTTTGATCAAATCCCTCCCCATTGAGCTTAGTTTGTGTCCTACGTCCTTTTCCTGTCTTATAACCTCCTATCTCTGTATCAGCTTAATCAACATTTTGTGCAAAATGTGTAAACATCTGAGAGGTGGCGTCTCTGGGACGCGTGTGTGTTGCTTTCTGCGATCTACCTCACGATCGTCAAGAAAAACTGTCCAACTACTGTGTCATAGATCGCAGATTGTTGCCCACGCGTTCGCGGGTGCGTCTTGGGACTGCCACTTCCCCATTGACCGTAGCCTCCACGTTGTGTAAATCCACATTTTTTTCAGGGAGATGACTCCAAAAAGCTTCTAGCTTACTGTCGAATCCCTTCTATATATTTTGTGCCTTCTTTTTCTGTTACTGTGTATACCATTAATGTTTGATTTAGTTTGGATGCTAAGCTTTCTTGTTCCATATGATGTATACATATAACATGATGTTACGGGCCATAATTTGGGCATCAGATGAAATGTAGAATGTCCACCTGGACCGTGCCACAACTAACTCAGACTAAACAGCCAAAATCCATATTTATTTCATCATACCATAGTTACATATACATTGAACAGAAAAGACGGGAGTCTGAAAATACATAAAATAATACATTGTACTACTTGTTTACAATTTATCCCTCTGTGTGCTGTAACATAAGTAGATTTAATAATATTACCGTAATTATAAATAATACCCATTATAACAATAATAATAATAGCAACAATAATAATAATAATACACTTCATTTCTCCAGTCCTATAAACAATGCACTTAGCCTCTTCCATCTGATAGGAGCTGATAGACAGCAGCCAACACATACAACCTACAACCCACTAATAGTGGATACATAACAGCCAAACGTCCGAACTACTAACCAGAATCAAGCATAGCATGAACTTGGCACAATGCCAAATACATGCTAGTCTTGAGTCCAGTTTGTAGCGGTACAAAGATTTCATATACTTTCCCATAATAAATATTGCATGGTATTGAAGTTTACTAGAACTGCACACCGCAGTAGAATAAAACAATGATATATACAAATTACCATAGTCCCTCACATATATTTACACTTACTTAACAAATTCAATTCTTACCCGATTGTGGATCAAATTCCCTCAGTCAAACATTCCACCGATCACTACATCCATTACTGTACCATCATCCCATACTGTGCAGTGCAGGTTAGCTGTAAAAAAGAACCCATAACCATACATGCAATTGTCAAATAGTGCAATTGATAAATATCATGACAGAATAAATCGATAGCAACCACCGGGAAACAAGCGAAACTAGGCGACACGAATACATGACAACTGAAGATCAAAGAAGTAAACTGACAAACGAGTAAAAACAAAAAAACGATGTAAGCGATTCGTAATAAGTACACTGATCTGATAAATACTAACCAAAATCCAAGGAAACACATATATTTTAATCACCATCAAAGAATTGTAAATATTAAAGATTAAGTTTGTCAGCCAACAAATTCGGGAACGATTGTTTATGTCATGTGACCTGAAACCCACGAAATGAATACCTTTTCAAATTGCCTGTAAACAAAAGTATGGCTGCGTGAAGAAGTAACCAAAAAACTGGATTCTTAACTCACATCTCTCCATTTACAATCAGACCGGACCTGGTAATTTAAGAAGTTCAATACATTAATATTTAAGTTAAAATATGTAAAATCGCATCTGCCACATGCTCCCCCTGCTTAGAAAATGATGTCCCATCATTCAATCCTGTAAAAAAAACAAAGGTTAATGCACAAAGTAGATTAATTCAACATCCACCGTCTCAAACATTCAGCTTCTTTCTACAAGATCTTCCTAAAAAAATAATTCTGATGATTAATTATTACACAATAACCAACTGACAAAATAAATTCTGGTAATACTCTTCTCGATACCAATCAAACCTATAAAGGAAGATCAATTTATTTGTGCACATGGCTGAAAAATAAATACATTTAAAAAGTAATATGAGCATGTATTCCAAGCTATTCCCACATGCTCCCCCTGACTAGAAACTGTATTCATGCAACTTCAGTCTTACCAAAGATCAATAATATAATTTCAATATTAGTTCATCTATTAATGAATCAAATACCATTTCAGTGTAGGTATATCCATTTAAATTCAAAATCTGAAAAGAAAATTTACACTAAGATTAACTAATAAAAAAAAATCGTGGTTGAAGGAAAAGGTTGACACTACTTCATTACTGCCTCCCAAATCTTGTTGGCCATGTCTGTTGTTACTGTGTTTAATACTCCTGAGGCAAGTAATTTATCTGAAGTATCTGTCCTTGTGTCAACTGGTCTAAATTTAATCTCACTACAATGGTAATCCTCTAGATATTTTGGTGGTTTTCTGACTCAAATAGATCTTCTCTGGGTAACTGTAGGTCTCTGCACATTTTCTACCATTTGCTCTTCTTCCCTAATATCTTCTTCATTTCTTCTTCCTGTTTTTTTCAGTGTGACCATCTACAACTCCTTGTTCTGTAGCCTCTTCTGCAATCTCTCTTTCTGTAATATCTATTATTTTTTCATGTTCAAAATCAGTCACACGGACGTCCCCGCTAAAGTATGGTGACACGACATACTCTTCTTCTGACTCTGAATCATTTGCGACGTCGCTATTCACTTCAATAATTTTTTCATCATATCCTTTTTCTGAAGTTTTTTCTTCTGTCTGTCTTAGACTGTTCCTTGGTTTAGGAACTGGTACATTTTCTGTTTCTTTTTTACTACATATCTTCTTATCCCTTGGTTTAGGAACTGGTTTAGCCCCATCTCCATCTTCTTCTCCATTTGGACCTATCAGTAGCAAATGGTTTCTGTGTAGTGTTCTTTCTTTGCCATCTTGAGATTTAATTTTAAAAACAGGTATATCTGCATTAGGCTGGTCAATTACAATGGATTCATCTTTCTCATACTTATCTGCTATCTTGTGTTTGCCTTCAAAATACAATTCCTTCACCAATACTCTATCACCAACCTCTATCTGTGTTGCTTTTGCCTTCTTATCATAATTCTCTTTCTGTTTGTCTCTAGCTTCTTTGAGATGACATTCAACTGTGTCTTTGGCAAACTTCATTCCTTTCTTTAATTGTTGAATATAAACATCTGTGTTTATATCAACTCTCTCATTTATGTCAGTCTCAAATATTGTGTCAATTGGCAAATTGGGCTTACGACCAAACATCAGCTCGAATGGTGAGTACTTCGTACTCTCGTGTTTTGTACAGTTATATGCGTAGACTAGTGAGGAGATGTACTTCTTCCAGTCCAGCTTCTTTTCAGGATCTAATCTTCCCAGAAGATTTAATAGTGTTTGGTTGAACCTTTGGATGAAAAGGAGTTGTTCTTGATTTGTTGATGCCAAACATTTCACATAATTCTTTGATAACTGATGACTCAAAATTTCGGCCCTGGTCAGAGTGGAGCCTTGACGGTATACCATAATGGACGATGAAGTGTTCATGTAAGGCTTCTGCTGTTGTTTTAGCTGTCTGATTCTTTGTTGGTATAGCGAGAGCTAACTTTGTGAATTGGTCGGTTATAACCAAAACATTCCCAACACCTCTGCTAGGTTCCAATGTAAGGTAATCCATACATACCAACTCCAATGGGTAAGTCGTCTCAATATTCACTAATGGAGCTCGAGTATTCACGGCTGATTTTCTCCTTAAACAACGATCACATCTCTTCAACCAGTTTTCACAAAATGATGACATGCCTGGCCAAAAAAATCTCTCTCTGAGCAATGACATTGTTCTGTCTCTTCCTGGGTGACCTATGTCATCATGTAATCCTTTTAATGCAGACTTTCCATAAACTGATGGTAATACCAATTGTAGACATCTTTCATTATTATCCGTTATTTCTCTATACAAAATACCTCTAATGACTCTAAAATGGTTGAAATTATTCTTCATAGTATGGTCATCTCTATTATAGTGCCCTTTTGGAAGTTGTTTGTCCACTTTAGCTCTTAACCATCTCCCAATGATGTCATCGTCCCTTTGACTCTTCCTTATTTCTCTCAACTCAATTTGTGCAAGCTGAGTTGAACTATCCATTGCATCGATAACATTTATGGATGCTGATGGTAGAACTTCTGCATATGAAGAGACTTGCAAACCACTGCATATGGCTTTAATTGTCTTGTGGTCTATTTTAACCAATTCTCCCTCTTTGTCTGTTAGTTTGTAATATGGATATCTTGACATTCCATCCGCATCTCCATTCCTAAGTCCTGCCCTGTAGAAAATATCAAAGTCATAAGGAGCCAAAGATGAAACCCATCTCTGTCCTGTGGCATCTAGTTTTGCAGTTGTTAGGACATGTGTGAGTGGATTGTTGTCGGTATATACAAGGAAGTGGTTTCCAGTTAGATAGTCACTGAATTTGTCAGTGATGGCCCATTTCAAACATAGAAACTCCAGCTTGAAGGCTGGGTAATTCTTCTCAGATTTGGATAAGCTCCTACTAGCATATGCAATGACCCTTTTCTTTGATTCTTGCTCTTGGTACAATACTGCACCTAGACCAACCATACTAGCATCAACGTGTAGTTCAAAAGGTTGACTGAAATCCGGATATGCCAATATTGGTGGACTTGTTAATATGTCTTTAAGCTTATCGAAGGTGTTTTGTTCCACTTGGGTCCATTTCCAATTTGCTTTCAGCTGCTTTCTATTCTTCTTTTGTGTCGTAGGAGGGAGAAGTTCATTTAACGGCCTTACAATTTTAGAGAAGTCCTTCACAAATCTTCTATAATATCCAGCAAAGGCTAAGAATGAACGAAGTTCATCTGGATTAGAAGGAGTTGGCCAGTTTTTCACTTTCTCTATTTTCTCAGGATCTGTCTCAATTCCATTTTCACTTACGATGTGACCCAAAAATTTTACTCGTTTTTTAAGGAAAAAACATTTCTCTGGTGCCAAATTACATTCTTCTAGTCTTTTCATTACCATATCTAACCGTTCAATATGCTGTTCGAAACTATCCGAAAATATAATGAGATCATCCACGTATATTACACAAATTTTCATATTCATGTCTCCCAAGCATTCCTCCATTAATCGCTGATATGTCGCAGGGCTATTGGATAACCCATAGGGCATCTTCTCAAATTCATAAAATCCCAATGGTCCAACCGTGAAGGCTGACCTTTCCTTATGCTTTTCCTCTAGTTCTACTTGCAAGTATCCACTCTTCATATCAATGGCACTGAAAAACTTACTGTTAATCAGGCAGTCAAAAACTTTCTCTATTCTTGGTAAAGCATAAGCATCCTTGATGGTACGGCTATTCAACATTCGATAATCCACACACATTCTTAGCTTGCCATTCTTTTTCCGTACTAAGACAATATTCGATGCCCAAGGCGATTTACTTGTTCGGATAATTCCAGTGGCAAGTAATTGCTCCAAGTGCTGTCTCACCTCATCAATCATCGCAGGTGGTATACGTCTGTATCTTTGCTTGAATGGAATGTCATTAATTAGGTCTATTCTGTGTTTAATTAAGTTACATCTTCCTATATCCTCATCATTCTTCGATAAGATTTATTGATGTTTCTGGAGAAGAGCTGTCAACATAGATTTTTATTCAGCGTTGAGATTCGATTCTACATGAATTTGCTTTAAGGCTTCTAATTCTGTTTCTTTTTCTATCTTCCCAAAAACAGATTCATCTATAGCTACAGGTTGTATTTCACAGATAACAGCTCTGGGTGGAATGGCTACGGATTGAGTGGTAACATTGGAAATATTTACATGTATATTACCATTCTTCTTGTAGTTGTATTTTATAACTGTTGGTGTGATGTCTATAAAATTTGGTAAGTTGGATTCCTCTGTCTCTTGTAACAGTGCATTAGTTGGATAATAGTTGAGTTCTCTGTCACAATAACCTTTGATGTTGACAGATTGATTTGGACACAATATGATCTGTTTAGGTTCCGCAGATCTAATGATTGCAATTCTGTTGTTGGCCCTTTTAAGTTTTTTCTCTCTTAATGCTATACATCTAAAAGCCAAATACCATGGAGTGTAGAGACTTGCTCTTTGTAAGTAAGTGTCACCAAAAATCCTCTTACAGTCTGTGATGAGTTCATCAAGTATGTTGGTTCCAAGTAATACGGGCATTCAAGAACTGTAATTAGTTTCTGGTGTTACCAGAAAAAGACAGTCGTTTCCTTGACATTCAGGAATACCATTGGTTGATAACGTTGCTGTTAAATAACCAAGATATAGTAGCTCATTTCCATCAGCACATTCTATATTTAACATCTCTTTCTAAGGTTGAATGGATGTTGTGTTCAAATATTGTTCATAAAATGGCTTTGTGACCATGCTAATGCAGCTACCGCTATCAATTAATGCCATTGTCTTTATACCATTTATCTCTACCTCTGCTTCTGTAGAGCTGCCAACTAATTTGGGGTCTTGTTGCTGTTCAAATCTGGTGCCACGGTTCAACCCCACAACTGAGGCACTGACTAGTTTGGGCAATCTCTGATCTTATGTTGTTCGCTGCCACACTTGAAGCATCTAGGTTTGAAAGTGTTGCCAGCAATAGGTCTGTTTGGTGCATAAGTACCTCGGCCTCTTCCTCGATCTTCAGCATTGCCTCTGTAACTATTGAATCTCCCTCGATATTGACTATGGCCTCTACCACTATTAAATTGTCCATGATAATCTCTTGTATATCCCCTAGCGTAACGTCTGTGATAAAATGGAGTAGCTGAACTTGCTTCACTTTTCTTTGCTTCTCTTTCTCTTTCTCAATCTTATCCAATCTGTCGCTCAATTTCTGTAATAAGTCTTTAACTTGTCCAAGCTCACTCTTTTCTTCAACATTCATTGCTGCTTGACATTTGGTTTTTAGTTCTTTCGCTGTATCTTCCTGCAGCTGATTCTCTATCGTCCTCACTTCCACCTTAAATCTGTCGTAATCAGTTACAGTGTCAAATCTGTATGTTGCCATCTGACGTAAATGTGGTTTCAGACCTTGATAAAAAACATTCCGCAAGATGTTTTCCTGTGATGGTCCTAATGCCTGTAATTCAACAGCTTGGGAAAATATATCCTCCACTCGAGCTGCATATGTTGTTATGCTTTCATTTGACTCTTGGCTGCAGGCATAGAATTTTCTAAGAATCGATTCCCCAGTCTCGAGCATAGAGTATGTGGAATTGAACTTCTTCATAATATCAGCCAAAGTAGCTTGAACTCCCATTCTCCATAAAATGTCTCCAGCCTTTCCTTTGCATGACCGGCGAATGCTAGTCAATAGTAGCTCTTCTTTATAATGACCTTGTGCAACCAAGCAATCTACCTCATATTTCCATGTTGCATAATTTACTTCTCCTTTATTTGGTTCGCCATAAAATAAAGAGATTTTAGGCAGAGGGTGTTGATAGGTATCACCAACCGGCCCTGACTTCTCTATGTCATGAACGTAATGTTGCATGTAGTGTTCCAATTGCTCCGGATTCTCACATTTTGGTGGAGGTATTTTCAGTCCCTTCATCATTTCCAACATCTTTAAATCATCATCGGTTATATTTTCCTTTGTGACTGACATTGTGTTTTATAAATATTTCAGCAACAAAATGATTTTCAGCACAGATAATAATGATTCAAACTTTTAGCACTTTTATTACAAGTGCAAATTAAAGTTTTTTCTCTGTAGGATTCACCGTCAAATATCACAGGAACATTAGTGATTGGTGCAACAGCTTGGGTGGAATAAGTGTCAATGCTAAGAAACACTAAATAGAATTTCCAAGTAGTCACCAAAATTGGTAAAAAAAATAATTTTAGCTATTTCAGTGTTTCCATAGTAATACACTTGACTTGCTGTCAATGGGTTAACAGTTGTATCTGGCAGTGTTTACAATTTTCACTTAAGTACAAATGAAATCATGTTTTTTTAATCAAGTACTTGTACATGATAGTGTACAGGGTTAATTAAATTCAACTTTGCTGCAGTTTTAGGGTTAAACTTACCAAAGTCCACTGGCAGTAATTGGGTTAGCAAGGATTCAACTGCCTGTATTCAGTGTTGCAAATATAATCAGAGTTGTCTTTTCCAGTATTTAGTACTGACAACTCAAACTCTGGCCTCTAAGGGTTAACACATCTATGCCATGAATCTAGGTATATTGAAGGTTAACACTGATTTCGATAATTCATTTGCTGTGTTGAGCAAAATATTTCTATATCAGTGTATTATTTCGGTAATCAGATTGTGCAAAGGGTTAACACTCATAAATGAATCGATGAGTATATGTTTTGTAAAGGGTTAACACTCTATAAATATATATACCAGAATATAATTCAGGAAATTAAACTGGTATGCCCTGAAAATATTTCATAGGCATGAAAAAAAAAAATAAACATTCAAATTCAAGCTCTGGTATGCCCGGAAAATCTTTCATAATCCTGCAAAAAAATAAACAATCAAATTCAAACTCACGAACCCTGAAAGTTTCAGAAACTGTTATCCCAAAATAGCATTCTCTGCCCAGGTGAACTTCAGTCTTGATCCTGACCCAGTTCAAGCTCCGTTGTGGCAAAGTACATCACCAGTGCTATCAATGAAAATCTATCTGCAAATTTAAAAATTTAAACAAAAATTATTAGTAACACCTAAACATGTACACGAAATACTTTACTAAATGAAGATGTGAAAATGAAAATCGAAATTAACATCTTTTAAATCCGTTATGCATCTGAACGTTTCTTTCAAAAAATCAAAACAATCCAATGTTTATTTACAGAACTTGCTGGCTGACACAAATGATTATTAATTTATGCAAATATCCTGACCTGTTTACTATGTCAACCAATGAGAAAATAGAATTTCAGTGACCCATGTGATGTCACAATTCCAAATTAGGACTACCAATAGGATTGAAGACCTAGAAACCAACAGCCAATGAAAAGCTACAATCGAGTCAGGAATTAAATACTATAGTAAACACTGCAGTAAAACTAGCTTGACAAAAATACACTGATAAAAAAAAAAAAAATACCCGAAAGCAACTCCTTTCCTACATGTACAAGAAAATGCTGAAATAATAATTATATTAAGTTTTACATGAAGATTAACCCTTCACCACAGCACCTTCACCAAAATGTTAATATTTGTATTGAGTGAATCTCTTTCTTACCCTTACATGTATACTAACTTTGGCCACTTGATGACAGTTCAAAATTGATTAATTTAGAACAAGAGAAAAATTATTGCATTGTCAATTATTTAAGTCTGTACAATTAATTTAATTCAAATTGAAATACTTTAGACGCAGCTGGAACTCAGCTTTACTTTCAAATTTAGCAAAATAATTTACCAACGTTAATGTGGCCAAAGTAATCAAATATTATAAACTAGCCTCGGCACACATACCTCATTAATCAGATCCACAGTACATAATCCATTAATGTTATACACAAATAAATAAACAATAACTGACCATTTTTTGAATTTTAAGTCACTAAACACAGTTCATGATCACAGCCACAAATGTCAATCAGTGTTGCTCTCTGGTTGAATCGTAGTCTGGTTGAATCTGATGAATGTGCACATTGAAGTTGTTTCCTGGTTAATGCATCATTTCACGTTGGGCGCCAGTGTTACGGGCCATAATTTGTGCATCAGATGAAATGTAGAATGTCCACCTGGACCGTGCCACAACTAACTCAGACTAAACAGCCAAAATCCATATTTATTTCATCATACCATAGTTACATATACATTGAACAGAAAAGACGGGAGTCTGAAAATACATAAAATAATACATTGTACTACTTGTTTACAATTTATCCCTCTGTGTGCTGTAACATAAGTAGATTTAGTAATATTACCGTAATTATAAATAATACCCATTATAACAATAATAATAATAGCAACAATAATAATAATAATACACTTCAATACTCCAGTCCTATAAACAATGCACTTAGCCTCTTCCATCTGATAGCAGCTGATAGACAGCAGCCAACACATACAACCTACAACCCACTAATAGTGGATACATAACAGCCAAACGTCCGAACTACTAACCGGGATCAAGCATAGCATGAACTTTGCACAATGCCAAATACATGCTAGTCTTGAGTCCGGTTTGTAGCGGTACAAAGATTTCATATACATTCCCATAATAAATATTGCATAGTATTGAAGTTTACTAGAACTGCACAACGCAGTAGAATAAAACAATGATATATACAAATTACCATAGCCCCTCACATATATTTACACTTACTTAACAAATTCAATTCTTACCTGATTGTGGATCAAATTCCCTCAGTCAAACATTCCACCGATCACAACATCCATTACTGTACCATCATCCCATACTGTGCAGTGCAGGTTAGCTGTAAAAAAAGAACCCATAAGCATACATGCAATTGTCAAATAGTGCAATTGATAAATATCATGACAGAATAAATCGATAGCAACCACCGGGAAACAAGCGAAACTAGGCGACACAAATACATGACAACTGAAGATCAAAGAAGTAAACTGACAAACGAGTAAAAACAAAAAAACGATCTAAGCAATTCGTAATAAGTACACTGATCTGATAAATACTAACCAAAATCCAACGAAACACATATATTTTAATCACCATCAAAGAATTGTAAATATTAAAGATTAAGTTTGTCAGCCAACAAATTTGGGAACGATTGTTTATGTCATGTGACCTGAAACCCGCGAAATGAATACCTTTTCAAATTGCCTGTAAACAAAAGTATGGCTGCGTGAAGAAGCAACCAAAAAACTGGATTCTTAACTCACATCTCTCCATTTACAATCAGACCTGACCTGGTAATTTAAAAAGTTCAATACATTAATATTTAAGTTAAAATATGTAAAATCGCATCTGCCACAATGATTTTTTAAATAAATATTGTTTAAACTAATAAAAATTTTCTAGAAAAACTCCTAATATACAAACAAACCCAACAAAATGAACTAAAACATTATTTTTTAAAGTTATTTTTCAACTCCAAAACTTCGAAAATTTTTACCAAAAGTAGGAACATTCAGCCTCAAAAGTAGGAACATTCGGCCTCAACTGAGGCCGAATGTTCCCGAAAAATACCTGGGGCCGAATGTTCCCGAGGACAAAAAGACCCGGACCCCAGTCGCTTTGGTGCTTGTTGTCCCTGGGGTGGGTTGTCCCATTCCCTTCTATCTCATGGGAAACGCATGAAAAGATGGTATGTGAGTCTTCTGCTCTTCCTGAAGCTATTCTACTCCCCCCCCCCCCCCCTGAAAAAACATTTTCTTCGATCACTTCCTCTTATCTCCCACACAAGACTTTACAGAAAACTTTTCCATAGTTGCTGCTGACAGAGATTCCCCTGTACTTGTACCCAGTAGTTCCTTGCCCCCTTCCCCTCTATGGTGTACAAATGTTAACTTATTTTCTGTCCACTATTTGGATACCTTTTGTTTTCCGCTGACCAAGCTGAATAATGCCGTTATGCTTCAAAATAGCCACCCCCCCCCCCCCTTCAGGAACTCGATAACACCTTTCAGTACACCCAGACCCACTGAAGTCCATTTATTACTATATTTTTCTTCTGTGAGGTATTTCGTCCCACTGTTCACTGGAACGGATCCTATCCATGCATATTTCACCTTCGACAAGAAAAACATTTCTCGTGTACATGCATTCATCTGTGCCCCAAATATGTATACGTGGGGATTGAAATCGAAGTCAATTTACATGTATGCCTACTGGGAGGTTCAAAGAGGACACGAATTCCGTTTTCTTCATATGTCATTGTGAAAATAAATGCGCAGAAGGTTTGTGTGGTACACCTCTTTCATTTAATCCATTATTATCACTCTTGACATAAAGATATATGAAATTATACAAATGCTAGGGGTAGGCAAATTTCCTTTCACTATTTAGTTTCAGTTTCACTTTCCTTAGCCTGTCAGATTGCAACTTCGGAAAATACAAGCAACGAATCAGTGTTTAAATTTAATGATATCCAAGTGTTGCCATTTTGAACTCAAATAATAAACCTGGTACCTAATGGGCACTTTTAAAAAAAATGCTGATGTTTGAAAGTGATCTTTTCTATTTCAAGTTACCTATTTTCATTGCAAACAAAGCGACCTGTTCAACACCATGACGGAAATGGTGAAATGAGTCCTCCTAAACATCGGAATGACACGGAAATGACCGAAAATTATACAGAATGTCATTTATTCTACAAATACCCAACTCCAAAATGTATTTTGTTGATTAAGGTGCTATATAAGTAATGGAATTTTGTTTATTTTGAAATTCTCACCTCTGATATTCCTTAAATTCAGATGAAATATACACAAAATGTACATCAAAATGAAGGTTGGGATGTATAGAACACGAAACACATATGTAATCAACTCATAGAGTTGGTTGACAGCAGGCACCACTGGTTCCTGGAAGTCTGCTATCGATGATAATCGTGTTCGTACCAGAACTGATAATAAAACAAAAGCACTGCTGAGGCGTGGGAAAATACGCCCCTTTTTGGGGGGGTTGTCAAGTACAATTTAGACATGTTAATAACATTTAGGTAATAGAGTACACTCCTGTTAATTGAATGAAAATTTTGTAATATGTCGAAAAATTTCCTTGATAATCAGTGATAATCACCAAATTCCCTATGTTTATAGACATACAGTGCACGCCAGGGGGATGATCCCGCGACCGCCCATCACCGGTACGAGGAAATGAGATTAAAATGACCCGGCGTCGATGCGGTGTCGAATTTTACCACCGCGATCTCCAGGATAGAGATTAATGCTCATTAGTACAGTAGCGATTCTGATGTATTAAGTGCTGATATTTTTCCTGTGCATTATCGCTCATCACCACGTTAGCATTTCTGATGTATGTTTTAATGTGAAGCAATGTCTGAAGCACAAGTAATCAACTCAAAATTTAATATGAAACACGTCGAGTCAATTTTATCGACATTAAATATTTTTTCTCACCACTGTCAAGTAGGACTGTCATGATTAATGGATTGTTGATCGGTCACGGCGAAATCGATTAGTATTTTTCGTTGTCGAATAATCGGTAAATTGTATCCCGCTTTAGACATTTAATAATTAAAAGAAAATTTGATGAAAAAAACTATTGTTTCTAAAGGTAAAGAGTTAAGAACATCAATGTTAAACCCCAAGAAGCCGTTGGAAGCATTTGTCTTTCAGGTACATTCATCAAAGCTTTGATGTTCAGAACTTTTGAACCATCAGTGTAATAATCAAGACTGGTCGGCAGTTGCGAAGTTCGCAACTGCCTACCGGTCTTGATTATTACACTGACGGTTCAAAAGTTCAGAACATCAAAGCTTTGAATGTACCTAAAAGAGGATCGTCTTCGTTGTTTACCGGAGGTAGGTCAACTGACTTGAACTTTATTTTTTATCGACTTCAGAGAGAGGGAGAGGGGGTCATCTAGGTACGATTAATCGATTATTATCGATTATTTGTGACGATTAATCGATTCCTAAATTAAAAAATTGTGACAGCCCTACTGTCAAGAGACTCTAAGGCAGCAAACACACCCTACAACATTTTCAATAAAAGTACAATCTTCTTCAGAAACGCCTTGGGACGTTTCGAAATCAAACATGGGAAAAGTTTTTTCTTTTGGCCAGTTTGTGTAATCTGCTGCTCCAAGTAAATATGTGAAGGTGACATTTTTAGACAGAAGTATGTTAAGAACGATGCTCGTCTGACTGAAAAGAAACAGTGGTCATTTTCCGTTCTTTTTTTCTACAAGTAACTCAAGTGCGCTGGAAAAAAACATCATTGTAATGTCAACAGCCATGTGCTTCAAACTGTGCAAATTGTTTTCAAACCCATCGATTCCGTTCCATCAACTCGACCCGTCAGAAATTATTTTCTCCTCATATACCACAGCGTGCTCATGCACATCGACTGAATTATGAATAAATCTATGTTTAGCACATGGAAATAATAATAAAAATAAATAAAATAAATAAATAGTAAATATTCATTGTTGCTGTTTTGAGGGCCTGGTAAGATCCTAACATGTATCAGCAAAGAGGAGAATTCCAATCTTCTCAGTGTTCGCGACTTTAATATTTTACCTGCAGCATTCAGGTAGAATGCGGGAGTACTTTGTCAGCTGCATAATCTGGCATAATAAAAGAATAATCATTTGGGATTACCCTGAACTGTATTCACACATTTGCAATTTTAGCTTCAAAACGTTGTTTGTGCCCACATGTCTGTTGCCTTCTCAGTGATCTCCATATAAGATCGCCTGCATCACATTCTCAAATTGGAAAAATGTTACTCTTAATTTTTAACTTCGAAAAAACGCATAAAAACAGTGGGATTTGAATTCGAGAGAGCATACTTCCTAAAGACGGAAAACGGTCAATCTCATTCGCTAAATGGAACACAGAGTACAAAAAACATAGTTTCCAGACTGCATATTTCTGCCTCACTGCATGGTTTCCAACTTCTTTCGCATTGAAAACACAATGCACAATGAAATATAATATTTCTCGTCGCAAGATTTTCTTTCGTTTTGTGTACTAGAATCAAGTGTTCCGTGAATCTTTTGTTTATACATGCGTGGGTCATTGGGCAGATTTTTTCTTGTGGAAAATGCCCCCCCCCCCCCCTGTCGAGTGATGCATTGCCCCCCCCCCCCCCTCCCCCCCCCCCCCCCCCCCCCACACACACACACACACACACTCCCCCACCACATCGATCCTCTGGCAATGGAGGGCTGCAGTCGTCCCAGCCTCATATGCCTGTGGTTCTTAAAAAAATAATTGACACCACCCCACCCATCATAAACGAGCTATATGTATTCCGTGGTTCTGATTAAACATGTTTTTACGGTTCGGGTATAAGTTCACCTTTCTCTCTTCATATCAAATGTCTTTGGCTGCCAGAGTCTTAGTGTCCAGCAGTTCTGTTTTGAAGTAAAATTCGAGCTAAACCTTCCATAGCAATAGGCTACTAAGAATAACATAAGGTTTATATAATAATCGGTAGCTGTTTAAACTTCTGATCACTAATCGTATTGCGGTGACTGTCTAATTAAAAAGTTTACTGCCAATGATTTTAATTGCTGAACAAACTGCCAGAATTATTAATTATAGTTATATGTGGTAACTCTAAGGATGTTGAGGTGTGACTTCTCTATCCAAAGTCGATTAATTGGGAATAAGTGTCAAAATTATCAGCTGTCTGAATTCAGTGAACTATTTCTTGAGTTGAAGAAAAAAAGCCTGATTCTAATCCTTCAACACGCCTAAGACATGAAAGTATCAGATCACAAACAGTCACTGAGGGTCGAAAGGGGCTTGCCTCACAGCATCCATATGCGCCTTCGGCGCACGGAACCATTCCGTCCCCCCAGTCTGATTCTAAATTTCATCTGTCTGTGTTTTCAAAGCAAGGTTGTTATCCAGAAGCGAAGCTAGGATTTCTTATTATGGGGGTGGGGGGATTGTTTCTTTTGGCGGGGGGTTTGTCAGGTCGATATATGCCACATGCATATCCGATGGTCTAAGGCCTGAGGTGGGTGAGGCCTTCCTGCTGGTGGAGCTTCGATGGAATTGTAGATCAGTCCTACTTCTCTATTTTTGAAAGTGCAAAGTCTCTGACGGAACTTTTATTTACTTAAGTTGGAGAATACTTTTTGCCGGTAAAAAGGACGGTAAGTGTATAAAAACTACGTTTTAAAGTACTAAATGTACCTCCGAATGTGTGAAAAGTGATTTTTTAAGGAAGCTTACGCAATAATAAATATATAGAAGGAAGATTAAGTATTGTTTGTTTTATTGTAGACTATTTTCAAGACAAAATAGATCATTTCGCCATCGGCACTAATCGACACACCATTTTGTACAAGGAAAACAACGATTTCACTGAGGTACACGACTGGGTGAATATTATCATACTTGCTCGATGGAGGTGTAACTAATTCGTGTGCTTAAGATGTTTCTGTTCACTACAAGGGGATCTAACAGTAAGGTTTCGGGAGAGAAACCATTTATAATTTGAAAATAGTCTACAATAAAACAAACAATACTTAATCTTCGTTATATATATTATATGATTCTATACGCGTCATTAAATTGTTACTTTTCACACATTCAGCTGTACATTTAGTACTTTAAAACATAGTTTTATACACTTACCATCCTTTTTACCGGCAAAAAGATGTGTTCAAGCTATTTTTTTAAATGGGGGTTCATAACTTATTTTTTTCAGTTAGCGTTTCGCCAAACACATGCCAAGGTGTTAATAAATATTAAAACCAACCACACATCAGTGGATACTAGTTCTAGATTCCTGTATGTCCTACCCCAATGATACTCACAGGTGCCTATTAAGACTGGAGCGCCTTGTTCTCACTCCACCAATCCCTATGTGTGAGCTCCCAGTGGTGGGCCTGGGCCCGGGGGGGGGGGGGGGGGGGGGGGGCTGTGGGCCCCCAAATGCAACCCATAATTAACTGTTTTGAACCCCCCACATTTCCCCAGGAGTCACCAGAAACGAGCTCAGAGATTCAGAATTTGAAAAAAAAAATATTCTGGGAAGGGCTCATAATCGTGGGAGGGAATACGCACAATTCCATAGTTCAAATGTTATATCGATCTACCGTCCCCACCATTTCGAAAATATGAAATGGATTTTTTTTATCTATTAGGGGTATAGCCAGGATTCTATAACGAAGGGGGCATTTTTTTTGAGGGGGGGGGGGTGGGGGGGGGGGGCAATCATGATATTTGGAAGGTTGTTGTGGAGTTTCCCCCCCCCCCCCCCCAAAAAAAAAACCCAAAAATTGCAAACTGTCACATACTGTTTTTAACCTCTACCTTTCTTCAGGAGGCACCAGGATCGATCTCCCCCAGAGTCTAGCAACTTAACCTTCTTCCCAGTGGTGGGGTGAGGGTGGGGCTCCCAAACGCAAAGGTTGAGTTGCTGGAAAATATCGTATGATCTTTTTTCAGCTTGGGATATCTTCCAATCGGTTTATTTCAAAGTAATAGGGGGGGGGGTGGTGGCGTTGGATTTTTTTTTCATCTATTAGGGGCGTAACCAGAATTCTATAATGGAGGGGCATTTTGGGGGGGGGGTGGCAAAAAATTGCAAATTGTCATATACTGTTTTTAACCTCCACCTTTCTTCAGGAGGCACCAGGATCGATCTCCCCCGGAGTCTAGCAACTTAACCTTCTTCCCAGTGGTGGGGTGAGGGTGGGGCTCCCAAATGCAAAGGTTGAGTTGCTGGAAAATATCGTATGATCTTTTTTCAGCTTGGGATATCTTCCAATCGGTTTATTTCAAAGTAATAGGGGGTGCGGTGGCATCGTGGTAACCGGTTCTCGTCAGATCACCGAAGTTAAGCAATGACGAGCGCGGTTAGTAGTTGGATGGGTGACCATTTCAGCGACTGATTCGCGCTCCCGCGTTGTGTCCTTAGGCAAGGCACTTCACCCCACTTGCCTACATAGGGGCACAATGATGCTGTGTACTAAGGCGTACTGCTCGTCGATGGTGTGCATGTCTTCAACCAATCTAACCCTGCCTGTGCCGTGGTGCAAAGTTATGATGTCGGCGAGCTGACAGCTGCTCGTCGTTGCTCAGGGGTTCTCTCCGGGTACTCCGGCTTCCTCCACCAGTAAAACTGTCAGCCACATGATATGACCCTGGCTGTTAATGTTAAACCCTAATAAAAAAAAAAAATTCAAAGTAATGAAAAAACAACTGCAAAATGAATGCTTTCAGTTGCCTTTTGATAATTTTGCATCGGACAGCTTGTCTGGTGTTATTTTAGTTTTGGGTAACACTTCGTGTAAATGGAGTGTTTTTTCAACCATTACAAAAAAATAAGCTGAGATGTGTGTGTTGTGTTGTTGGTGGTGGTGGTTGTGAAGTGAGGCGGCAGTCTTTCAACTCTCAACAAAAGACGCCTTGATGTAACTTATGAAACGCATGATGTTATAACATTTAGAGTATATATATAAAATAAATAATATTTTCATAGGTGTACAGGCCCAATTTTTTTGGAGGGGGCTAAAAGATTTTGCTCGAAAAGTGATACTGCAGGCATTATTGAGGCAAGTGGCCCTTGGGTGGGTGTAGGTGTAGGAGGAGGTGTTCCCCTCCCACAGTTGGATGTTGGTGGCCAGTTTCTGTCTGGAAATAGCTTGAATAAACTATGTTACGCCTGTGTGTCTATAGCCATCAGATGCATTATCAATCTGATGAGACGGTAGTCCAAACTTGGACCTAAAGTCTGCAACACGCTCGTTCCAATGAGGGGTCATAAGCTGTGTTTTGGAAGCAGAAAATTAAAATATATAAATAATTGAATGGCGATTTTCGTATATAGCGCTGGCCGGTTTTGGCCGTTACAACTGGGTTGGTCATTAGTTGTTTGCAACGGTCAACGTTTTATAGGATTATTTTGTACAAAATCATGTTTTTTTCTGTTTTTTGTTATTTTGATATTACTCGACACGATGATAAACTCTGTTCAATAAATTATGTTCACAAAGATCTTCTTTTTTTTAAAGTTGCTTGGTCATCTGAACACAATTCCTACTGCTTTTCTCTGACACACACTGGCACTTTAGGCTATCTTGAACTTGTACTCCAAGATTGGGCATCAAGTAATTGGAAGCATTCCAAATTTATTGCTTGTTAATTCCAGTCGCCCACTATACATATTGTGTATGATAGACACTAATGTGTATAGCAGGCGATTGGAATTAATAACTAATGAATTGTATACGATAATTTGTCTCTGGGGAGGTCTAGCCCTAGTTCCAAATATCATGATTGCACCCCCCCCCTCCCCACCCCTCCTCCAACATTACAGAATCCTGGCTATGCTCCGCTAGATATATAATCCATTTCCCATATTTTCTAAAGGTGTGGGAGGAGGGGGGGGGGGGCAAGATCAACATAACACTGGCATATTTCAATGGCTTGAACTATGGAATTGGGCGTATTCCCTCCCACGGTTGTGGGCCCTTTCCCGGATATTTTTTTTCTTCAAATTCTGAAGCTCTCAGATTGATTCTGGTGCCTCCTGGGGAAACGTGGGGGTTAAAAACAGTAAGTTACAGTTTGCATTTGGGGCCCCGCACACCCCACCCACCCCACCCCACCCTAGGGCTTATATTTCGACGAGAATCCGAGAATCGATTCGCACAAAGATTCGCGCAATAAAACCGACAAGAATCCATGTAGATTCTCGCTGCACCTCTGCTAGGATTCGCGTGAAAAGAATTGAATCAATTTATCCCTTTATCTAACACAGCGGTAACAAATTAACCAATAGAAGGCTAACATGACCTGAAATATCCTGACACCTTGTCAATAAAATTGCACAAATATGGCTGTCATTGGAACCGGCTTATTGAGCCGGTTCCAACGACAGCCATATTTGTAAGATATTTGTAAGATTTTATTGGTAAATATTGTTCATTTAATTATTTTATCATTTATTTATTATTTATTGTTTAAAAATTATCAAATTTAGTTTTAAAAATTAAAAAGGTGTGTTGGGTAAAAGGTTAGCATGTGTTATCAGTATACAACAGTGGTTGAACCATGGTGGCGTCATGGGATCCCGGGACACTCATAGTAGGTATGGATTCTCGCAACCATTTTCTCGAGAATCCAAATGAATTCTCACAAATTTAGACGACATATAAGCCCTGCCACCCTCATCAATTTAATGAAGCGTGCGCAATATAAAACGAAGATTAAGTATTGTTTGTTTCTGTAAATCGTAGTGAACAGAAACATCTAAAATTAGCTACACCTCCATTGAGCAAGTATGATAATATTCACCCCGTCGTGCACCTCAGCGAAATCGTTGTTTTCCTTGCACAAAATGGGGTGTCGATCGGTGTCGATGGCGAAATGATCTATTTTGTCTTGAAAATAGTCTACAATAAAACAAACAATACTTAATCTTCCTTCTATATATTTATTATTGCATAAGCTTCCTTAAAAAATCACTCTTCACACATTCAGAGGTACATTTAGTACTTTAAAACGTAGTTTTTATACACTTACTGTCCTTTTTACCGGATAACGTCCTTTTTACCGACAGAAAGTATTACCCTTTAAATTAACTGCAGGGGATGTAAATATACCAGGTGCACAGTCAGGGGATGGGGGGGGGGGGGGGGGGGGTGGGGGTCTTGCATAGAGTCAATGTTTTTTGGTTGGGGAACAACAACACTGAATTTTACTGGTTATCCAAACCCCATCCCCCCCCCCCACACACACACACAACACACACACACACACACTCCGCCAGTCTTCTACACATGATGTAGACTCTAGGCTACGTGCCTGAAAAAGACTTTGGATTTGGACCAGGACCGTGATACGAACCACCAACATTAGCATTGTTGGTGCAGTGCTCGACTGTGCATGTTTATGATTCATAATTGCCATAATTTTTCGGTTTCTCTAAGTACATGTTGCGTACTCTGTGTTTTCTTTGGAATTACGGTTATGGATTTAACACTTGTTCTTCTGTTTCCATTTCATATGTAAAGTTAACTTTAATGTCGCCATACTTTTGATAAATTGGAACTTTTCAGATCCACGCAGCGTCAAGTGTCAACATTGTGCCAGTCACAGTATTTTTCATTTTTTATTTCCGATTTCAGTTGCATGTGAGATTGCTGCCTATACTGTTCAATCTGAGTATTTTCATTCTGATCACATGCTGGAGGTAGAATAATTTCGCTTTTTAAAAATCTTTTAAAGCGTTTTTAAATGCTGATGAGACTCAACCGACCCACAAATTCGCTCAAAAGCCGATTTCTGAAACCTACAATATGATCAGCAATATAGTTTATTTGAGTTTCCCACGGTGTTTGCAAATGGACGTCAACGGCATTTGGGCCTTTGAGTTTAAAATTCTCGTGAATAATTTATTGTTGAGCTTTCACACAAATGCATATTTTATTACAGAACACAAACCACATGCGTGTCTTGAAATTTAAACTCTCATTATAAATAGCGGAGTGTTCCGAATTCGCTCGCAGCATTTTCGATACACTGTCAGTTCGGCATTCTGTGGAGAGCGTTCTTTCTTTCCAACCATGCCTGCCTCTCCCACAGTTGCTCCATTAGAATGGCTGCAATTTTTTTGAAATGCAAATGTCTTTCTGCCTTCTCCTACCACACGTACGTACCGTCCTTTACAAAATACTGGGTGTTGGTTCCCACTCATGTGTGGTTGCGGGAAATCCACTCTTGTCTTGTTCGATGCTCTTTCTTGTTTCTTGACAAAGAGAAACGGCACGATACGCGACAGGCAAAAATTCCACACGTGATATGATACAGACATCTTGTGTCAAATTCGTCACACTTGTTCTTGTTCCCAGGTCATCCCAGGTTTCCACAGGTTTTTCAAGAGGAAAATGAAAAAATTGTCCTGGTGGTGGGTGATCACTGGATCATCACCCTGGCATGTCCTGTACATACGATACAGACAACTAATCTATTATATTCTTTTGTCTGAGCTCTATGAGCTCTGTCAAACAAGATATAATAGAATAAATGCACAGTTTATCTCTAGAATACAGGAAAGTGACCAAAATCTGTTAACTGAATACTCATGTTAATTGAATCATTTTCATTGGCAAAGTGGCTATTCAATTAACAGGGTTCCATTGCACTGTTGACAGTGCCAAGTGCTGTATCTCAGTAATGGGGGAAACACAAAATAAAAATACAGCTTGACATGTATTTTGAGGGTAATGTCTCTCAGTTTGTACAGCAAGTAGACTAGGTGGTGAACCATACAAAATATTATTGAAATGTAAGAACTTTTGACTGAGTTCTGCCCAAGAGAGTGAGAACATATGTAAATAAAAATGGGCCGCTAAAGACGGAAATCGAACCCAACCTGTATTTTGTTGTACTAAATCCACACGCCAAATTTAACTCATCTCAAACGATTACAACTAAAGTTATCGTCCGGAAACAAGAACAAAATTCTCATAAATAAAGGGCCATAACTCTACCAGTGAAAGTGTCAATGACACTGTAGCCCAACTTGTTTAAGACACGTACATGTATAGTATGTGACTTAGCAATGACAAACATCTAGGTAAAGACCTGATAACAAAGGTACATGTAAAGTATTGCAACGGTCTGTACATAAATGCTGACTGCAGCCTGTAACAAATGTGTAGGTAAAGTATTGTAAAGGTGGGCGTTCCTGTCACAAGGTGATAACAAAGGTACCCCAAGAGAAGATCATTTCATAAATACAGACTCTAGCCCGAGCCGTATTGACATGTGCACTTACTGTGTATAAGTAGCACTGAACAAATCAAAGTTCATCTAATTTGCATAATTTCTGCATGAGAAAAAAGCTGTATTATATGTGATGTATTCATACAGAAGTTCTGTACAAAAACTGATTGCACTAATTTTGGTACAAAAAGGTTGCTGGTGGCCATTTTGAATTTTGGACCGCACCCCAAAACACTCGTTCTCGTCCTAAGGTGATAACAAAGGTGTCAAAGAAGTTTCGTAAAGATCGGTTCATAAATACGGCCTCTAGCCTGAGCCGTATAGAAGTTGTGTACAAAAAAGTGATCGGACCTAATTTCGGTACAAAATGGCCACTGGCAGCCATCTTGAATTTTGGACCGCACCCAGAAACACTCGTTCTCATCCCAAGGTGATAACAAAGGTACCCAAGAAGTTTCGTGAAGATCGGTTCATAAATACAGACTCAAGCCCGAGCCGTATTGACAGGTGCACTTACTGTGTATAAGTAGCACTGAATAAATCAAAGTTCATCTGTGTATAAGTAGCACTGAATAAATCAAAGTTCATCTAATTTGCATAATTTTTGCACGAGAAAAAAAACCTGTATTATATGTGATGTATTCCATGTTACTAAACATTCATACAGAAATTTATTCAAATCAGAACTTTCATACAAAAGCTCTGTACAAAAAACTGATAGCACCAATTTTGGTACAAAATGGCCGTCAGCAGCCATTTTGAATTTTGGACTGCACCCAAAAACACTTGTTCTCATCCTAAGGTGATAACAAAGGTGCCCAAGAAGTTTTGTAAAGATCGGTTCATATATACGGCCTCTGGCATTTGCAGTTACAGAGCTGAAAGGAACATTAAATAGATCAAAGTTAGTCTTAATTGGCATAATTTATGCACGAGAAAAAAACCCGTATTATATGTGATGTATCCCATGGTACTAAATTAAACATTCACACAGAAAATTATTCAAATCAGTGCTTTCATATGGAAGTTCTGCGCAAAGATCTGATTGCACCTAATTTTGTACAAAATGGCCACCAGTGGCCATCTTGAATTTCAGACTGGACCCCAAAACACTCGTTCTCGTCCCATGGTGATAACAAAGGTACCCAGTTTCATAAAGATCGGTTCATAAATACGGCCTCTAGCTCGAGCCGTATTGGCATTTGCACTTACAGTGCTGAAAGTAACACTAAATAAATCAAAGTTAGTCTAATTTGCATAATTTATGCACGAGAAAAAAACCCATATTATATGTGATGTATCCCATGGTACTAAACATTCATAGGAAAAAATTATTCAAATCGGAGCTTTCATATGGAAGTTCTGCGCAAAAATCTGATTGCACCTAATTTTGGTACAAAATGGCTTCCAGCGGCCGTCTTAAATTTCGGACCAGACCCAAAACACTCGTTCTCATCTCACGTTGATAACAAAGGCACCCAAGAAGTTTCGTAAAGATCGGTTAAAAAATACGTCCTCTAGCCTGAGCCGTGTGTATGGCGCAACGGACAGACAGACAGATGACGGGCCATGGCAATACCTCAAATTTGGCTTCACCAAAGTTGAGCTAAAAATGTGTTGCTAAAGACGGAAATAAAACCCAACCTGTATTTTGTTGTACTAAATCCATAAGCCAAATTTATCTCAGCTCAAACCATTACAACTAAGGTTATCATCCAGAAACGAAATGTGTCCACGGACGGACGGTGAGACCATTTACATAATACGTCCCGTTTTTCAAACGAGCATATAATAATATTTTGCGAGAACAACTCCTGTCCAAATGTGCTTCAGCTGGCTTGTAATTTTGAAGCGTGCAGGTGATCGACTGCAGCCACAGTGGCCCACCTAAACTAAAATTTCTGTGGACCATAAACAATCACCTCACACAAAATACCGCGGGCGATAAATATTGATCATCTTCAATATGTTAACAAGAGCCTGAGGCGTTGTGGCACTCAGCCCCAGTTAAAATTGAGAGGGGCGATTTTTTTTCTCTCAGCATTGTATTTCGTCAAATAGCTGGGAGCAGGTGTCTGTGCATGTAGTTTCACCTCTTGCCTGTCAGGAATTATGCACAGAACACACCAACAAAATTTCGAAACATTCCAATAAATACTGGTATGCAAATGAGCGAAGTGACCAACGTTTCATATTTCTATAATGTCACTCATTTTTTCCATGTGAGGATTCCTTTGTGTATAAAGCCTTATCCATGAATTTGTATCAGAAGTCTGAGTGATAGGCTGTTTATATTAAATTAATATATACAGCTGAATACAAAAAAAATATGCAGGACGCTTCACCCCAAAACAGTTTTGTTTTAATTTTATTTGCCATGTGTCACATCATTTCACACACGTGTGTTGAGTACTCGCTCTTGATATGCAGAGCTCTGTTTTGAACAGCTGATTCCAGGTTTCCTTTCCTACTTTCACACTCTCGTTTTTGGAAACATTCTGTTTTCGAAATAACAAAAATATTTCTTTATTGAGTGACAATTCTTTCAATATATTTACCAGTATCTATTATTCTATGGGTTTTTTCCACCAAATTTCTTGCCGGTACCCAAGGTAAACTGTTTGATATTTGTGGGGACATCACTAGTCACTGGATCGCAGGGCTCGCCTTGAGTAAAATGGTCGGGGCCTAAAAAAAGTGCCCCACATATTGAGGTCGGGGCCTTTTCGGGGCTGATTTTCCATTTTTTCCATTATTGTTAGTGCTTTTTTGTGGAAAATGTCAGGGCTTGAAAAAAAGCCCCCAGCAAGTTCTCCTCGGGGCTGATCTCGGGGCCTGGGCTGATCAGCCCCGACTCAAGGCAAGCCCTGGATCGGCAAAGCTCACCTAACTTCGTGTCAACTCAAGAATAGGCCCGAACCCAGTCGCCCTGCTTTGATGAATTAAGGTGGATCAAAAATGGCCCTCCTGCACCCATTTTAGGTGGACCATTCTGGCCCTCCTGCAATTCTGATAATGACAAGCCTGCTTCAGATATTCAGTAACAAAGCTAGGCATTCAAAACACTTCTGAGTGCAGCGATAGGACTGCCTTTTGGAAAAGGACAACACTGTCTGCATTTTTAGCTCACCTGACGGAAAGTCAGGGTGAGCTTTTCTTATCACTCTTCGTCCGTCGTCCTGCGTGAAGGTGGTGTTTGAGCCTCTTTCTCCTAAACCACTGGCCACATTTTAATTAAATTTCATGTAAGTAGTGGTTATATAGGGGCATTTTGATTTTTAGCCAAAATACGTTTCGGCTCATATTGAGCAGAGGTGTGGGGGAAAAAATGGCCAAATTTTTTGAAAATCTTCTTCTAATGAACCACCAGTAGCAGAGACTTGACATGTGGTATACAGAGTCCTTTTGAGGTTTAGAATCAAGTTTGTTCAAGAGAAGTTTGTCGGGCATTATTTGCCTTCGTTATGGGAGGGGCAAAAATTTTGGCCACGCCTAAAATTTCTATTTTCAGAACCGTGAGGTCGATTTGAACCAAATTTGATATGAGATGATAATGAGTCATAAGTAGTTGATTGATGCAAAAAAAAATTTTCTCCTTGCCCCGTGGGAACCTCGGGAGCTAAAAATAGGAAAAACCTTAAAACTGCCATATCTCCAAAACTACACGACACAGAGAATTCTTATTTTGTATAAAGCTTACTTTTATCCAGTAGAATAGAATGGTTAAAAAAAATCCCTATCGGTTTGATCACAAGGAACTTTTTTCAGGACTTTGAAAAAGCGCTGAGTCAGCACTTTTTAACACTGTGGGCAATGGGAAAAAGATTAAAAAATCTTCTTCTCCAGATCCAGCAGGCAGAGTCTTTTGATATTTGGTATGCAACATTGTAGGGTGGATCCGATTCAAGTTTATTCAAATCTGCCCCCTGGGTTCATATTTGGGCTCAGTATAGGAGCCCGATTTCGAACTTAGTGCATTTCAGGCAAATTTCTTAAAAAATCTTCTTCTCCAGATCCAGCAGGCAGAATCTTTTGATATTTGGTATGCAACATTGTGGGGTGGTTCTGATTGAAGTTTGTTCAAATCGGCTCCCTGGATTCATATTTGGGCTCACTATAGAAGCTCGAATTGGAACTTAGTGCATTTCAGGCAAATTTCTTCAAAAATCTTCTTCTCCAGATCCAGCAGGCAGAATCTTTTGATATTTGGTATGCAACATTGTGGGGTGGTTCTGATTGAAGTTTGTTCAAATCGGCTCCCTGGATTCATATTTGGGCTCACTATAGAAGCTCGAATTCGAACTTAGTGCATTTCAGGCAAATTTCTTCAAAAATCTTCTTCTCCAGATCCAGCAGGCAGAATCTTTTGATATTTGGTATGCAACATTGTAGGGTGGATCTGATTCAAGTTTGTTCAAATCGGCACCCTGGATTCATATTTGGGCTCACTATAGAAGCCTGAATTCGATCTTAATGCATTTCAGGCAAATTTCTTAAAAAATCTTCTTCTCCAGATCGAGCAGGCAGAATCTTTTGATATTTGGTATGCAACATTGTGGGGTGGATTTGATTCAAGTTTGTTCAAATCGGCCCCCTGGATTCATATTTGGGCTCACTATAGAAGCCCGAATTCGAACTTAGTGCATTTCAGGCAAATTTCTTAAAAAATCTTCTTCTCCAGATCCAGCAGGCAGAATCTTTTCATATTTGGTATGCAACATTGTGGGGTGGATCTGATTCAAGTTTGTTTAAATCGGTGCCCTGGGTTTATATTTGGGCTCAGTATAGCAGCTCGAATTCGAACTTAGTGCATTTCAGGCAAATTTCTTAAAAAATCTTCTTCTCAAGATCCAGCAGGCAGAATCTTTTGATATTTGGTATGCAACATTGAGGGGTGGATCTGATTCAAGTTTGTTCAAATCGCCCCCCTGGATTCATATTTGGGCTCACTATAGAAGCTCGAATTCGAACTTAGTGTATTTCAGGCAAATTTCTTAAAAAATCTTCTCCAGATCCAGCAGGCAGAATCATTTGATATTTGGTATGCAACATTGTGGGGTGGATCTGATTCAAGTTTGTTCAAATCGGCCCCCTGGATTCATATTTGGGCTCACTATAGAAGCCCGAATTTGAACTTAGTGCATTTTAGGCAAATTTTAAAAAAATCTTCTTCTCCAGATTCAGCAGGCAGAATCTTTTGATATTTGGTATGCAACATTGTGGGGGTGGATCTGATTCAAGTTTGTTCAAATCGGCTCCCTAGATTCATATTTGGGCTCACTATAGAAGCACGAATTCGAACTTAGTGCATTTCAGGCAACTTTCTTTGAAAATCTTCTTCTCAAGATCCAGCAGGCAGAATCTTTTGATATTGGGTATGCACCATGCTTAGGGGGGTGAGATTCAAGTTTGTTCAAGCCATGTCCCTGGAGTCATATTTGGGCTCACTGTGGTAGTTCGAGGTATAACTTACTTCAAAATGAGGAATTTTCTTTAAAAATCTTCTTCAGATCCAGCAGTCAGAATGTTTTGATATTTGATATGCAGCATCCTTAGGGGGGGTGAGATTCAAGTTTGTTCAAGCCATATCCCTAGGTCCATATTTGGACTCACTGTGGGAGCTTGAATTGTAACTTAGTTCAAAATGAGGAATATTCTTTAAAAATCTTCTTCTTCAGACCCAGCAGTCGGAATGTATTGATATTTGGTGTGCAGCATCCTTAGGGGGGCGAGATTCAAGTTTGTTAAAGCCAAGTCCCTGGGTTCATATATGGGCTCCCTGTGGGGGCCCGAATTATAACTTAGTTCAATATGAGGAATATTCTTTTAAAATCTTCTCTTTTTTTTAGATCCACTGGTCAGAATCTTTGGATATTTGGTATAAGCTTTTCTTAGGTGGAGCCAATGCAACTTGTTGAAATCAATTCTCTGGGTTGATATTTAGGCTACCATGTCAGGTGAGCGCCCTCAGGCCCCTTGGGGCCTCTTGTTATTGAAGATGGTTTCCATGTTCGACAGACATGCACAAACCACTCTAACCACAAATTTCCATCGAAAAACAAAATCGTAATTCTAAGAAATTTCAACAGATATAATGATACCTTGCATTGAATATGGCAACTGTGCAATCTCTATATAATAATAGTATACGGTATTAAGGCAATCTTTTTCATTATTTGATTTTAGACGGCATTATATATTGATACTTTCCGTCCGATGACGTCGACCGGAAATCGAAAGTAAATTCATATGTAAACAAAAGCAAAGATTTTGGAATTTATCCCCATGCAGCTCTGTCACTGTATTTTGAAGAATTTTGATACCCTAGCATTGTTCTTGTATATGTAAAGTACATTTGGCCACAAGTTGTTCTCGTGAAATGCAGCTCTGTCACTGTATTCAAAAGAAAACTCAGTCATGTGGTAATGACACCAAATAATTATTTGATGTTGTCACCAAGCTGACTGGAAAACAAAAATGTAATCCCATGCCTGATGATTTAACTGACAAGGAATTGGTTGATGCATTTGCCAAATTTTTCTTTGACAAAGTAAATAATATCAGGCATGCACTCAGCAGTAATCAGTTGTTTGTACCGCCAAGATTAGATGTTCCGCAATTCGAAAATTTTACAGAAGTTAGCATTGAAACTGTCTGTAAACTTATTCATAAAGCTAAAGCAGCCACCTGTGATCTAGATCCATTACCGACATTCCTTATAAAATCCCACTACGATATTTTCGCTCCATTGATAACAAAGATTATCAATGCATCTTTTACATCTGGCATTTTTCCTACAGTGTGGAAAAAGGCCATTGTGAAACCTCTGCCGAAAAACTCAAAGTTGGAACCCATTCTGAGCAATTACAGACCTGTCAGTAATCTGTCATTTCTGTCCAAATTGGTTGAAAAGGCTTCAACAATTAGTTTTACAAGTCATATTGAGAATAACCACCTCCTCCCTCAGTACAAAAGTGCATATAGATCTGGATTAAGCACTGAGACCTTATTGCTCAAGGTATACAATGATCTTCTAGTTAGCATGGAACACCAATCTCTCTCACCAATGGTGGCGACTGATTTGAGTGCAGCATTTGACACTGGATCATCAAATGTTAATTGACGTATTGTCAAACATGTTTGGAATTAAAGATAATGCACTCAAATGGATTTCGTCTTACCTTGCTGAGAGAAGTTTTGAAGTGCACATTGGAAGATCTAAATCCTTTCCATTAAGCATATATTTCTCTGTTCCTCAAGGGAGTATAAATGGACCAATTTACTTCACATGCTATGCAAGTTCATTGGGTTCCTGTCTTAGAGGAAAACAGCAAACAGCAGGTTACGCAGATGACCATTCCATATATGATACGTATCGCGCCGGTCAGGATACGATTGAACAGAAAACAATTGACAGCATTTCTGAAACCCTGAGTGATATTAAAGAATGGATGGTCCTTAATCGACTCAAGATGAATAGGTCTAAAACTGAATTCATCATTTTCGGTAGCTCCCGGATGTTACCCAAAACTAACATAGCTTCTATTGACGTGTGTGGAACTGACATTGCTCGATCAAAAGAAATCAAACTTCTGGGTATGTAACTGGATGAAAATTTAACTTTTGAAAAACACATTTCCACAAAGGCCAGGGCAGCATCATATGCTATGTTCAATTTGAAAAAGCTTAGGCCCTACTTGTCCAAACAGTCATGCCTAAAAATTGCCAACGCCCTGATAATGTCCCATATGGATTATGGTAATAGCCTTTTGATGGACCTGCCACAAAGCAGAATGAAGCCTTTCGAGAGAATTCAGAACCTCACTGCCAAAATCATAATGGATAGGTCAAAATTCTCCAGCTCTACAGATGCCTTGCAAGAGTGCCATTTTCTCCCAATCGCAGTTAGATGTCAACTTAAAGTCTTTGTACTAGTCTTCAAGTGTCTTAATAACATGGCACCTGAATATTTGGTGAATTTGATTACCTTCTCCACCAACTCTTAAGCCTCTAGATCTAGCACTACACTCAAGTTGGCACAACCTTTTAATAGGAAAATTACTTTTGCAGACAGAGCTTGTAGCTATGTAGGCCCAAATCTTTGGAATTCCTTGCCAGGTTACATAAAAATAAGCCCAGACCTGAAAACATTCAAAAAACTATTAAAACAATATCTGTTAAAGAAAGTTTTCAAAATTCACCACACTTCTGTTAACTGAATACTTCTTTTATCATCCTTTAAATATGTTTGTGTAATGTTAAATATGTTAAATGTGTATTATATGTTTCTGTGAAGCGCCATAGAATGTGGCCCGGTCCCTAATTATTCGGGCAGTTGTACAAATTTGAGCACTGTACTAAATGTCTGATGTAATGTAATGTAATGTGAAATATTATTAAATTATCAGTTCTGGTACGAATACGGTAGCAGACTTTCAGGAATCAGTGGTGCCTACGGTCGACTCCAGAAGATGAATACACATGTGTTTCGTGTTCTGTACACCTCAGTCTTCATTTTGATGTACAATTTGTGTATGTTTAATTTGAATTGAAGGAATATCAGAGGTGAGAATTTTCAAAATAAACAAAATTCCATTTCTTATATAGCACCTTAAGGTGCTATATTAGTAACAGAATTTTGTTTATTTTGAAATTCCCACCGCTAATGTTCCTAAAATTCAAATTAAGTGTACACAAATTTTACATCAGAATGAAGGCTGACATGTTTTGAACATGAAACACATATGTAATCAACTCATAAGAGTTGACAACACACACCACTGGTTCTTCTGGAAGTCTGCTTCCATATTCGTACCAGAATTGATAATAAAATAATATTTCAAGCGAACAACTTGTGACAAAATGTGCTTAACATATCCAAGAACAAAGCTAGGCATTCAAAACACTTTAGAGAGTGCAATGATAGCACTGCATTTGGGAAAAGGACAGCACTGTCTGCATTTTTTAGTGAAGATGGATTCCATGTTCGACTGTAGTTCTGCGATCTGAATGTATTGGCTACCCCTCTACTTTCAGATTCCTTCCATTCAAATCTGTGGTAAAATTCCCCATCAAGTTTTAATGAAAACTCAAAACTTGAAAATAGGAATATATATCAAGCTTTCGCCCTTATCACCATCTGCATTCGATAGTACACGTATTTCCTTACATTTGTGCAGAGTAAATTGATCCAAACTATATGTTATCCTTTATTTATCGAGATTTGAACACGTTTGAAGCATCAACAATTGCTCCGATGTCGTCCATGTTACTTTTCGCTTGTATTGGCTATAAAATAATAACCCGGAGTTACGTCTAAACAAATATCGATGCGGAAATGGAAGTACGGTCGCATTCGTGCAGAGAAGGTCGATTATGATCATTGCGTGGGAGCATTTTATTAGGAGTTGCCGTTTCGCATAAATATTCATTTCGGCAGCAATTCCGGGTTGCACAAAAAACATGAGGTGGTTATTGATGCTTCAAACATGAGTTGGTTATTGATGCTTCAAACGTGTTCAAATCTCGATAAGTACAGTTAAAACTAGAAGTCCTCTCATGAAATGCGCACAAATAGCACGTCGATCTGCACGTTAATCTAAGTGTTATTACCACAGTAAGACTATCAAATTCTGTACATATGGCCTGTGCACAAGCAATGTTTCAGCCAATGGACCTCCCGGTAACCCGGCGATCCATTGGCAGAAACATTGCCTGTTTGCTATGAGTAACCAGGTGAACCTGCCGTGCTTTGCATGCCATTCGATGTGGCAATTGCGCGCAATTCCTACGCGCAATTGAGCCTAGATAAGCGCACAGTTCATGACAGGACTTCTAGTTTTAACTGTAAAGGGTAACATATAGTTTGGATCAATTTACTCTGCACAAATGTAAGGAAAATGTGTACTATCGAATGCAGTCTGTGATAAGGGCAAAAGCATTATATATATTTATATTTTCAAGTTTTGAATCCCCATTAAAACTTCATAGAGAATTTTACCACAGATTTGAATGGGAGGAATCTGAGCGTAAAGGGGTAGCCACTACGTTCAGATCGCTGAACTAGTTCGACAGAGATGTGCAAATCACTCGATACCACAAATTTTCATCGAATAACAAAATCGTAATTCTAAGAAATTTCAACAGGTGTCAAGATGCCCTGCATAGAATATAGCAACAGTGCAATCTCTATATAATAATAGTATGTTGTATTAAGGCGATCTTTCTCATTATTTGATTTTACACGGCATTGTATGTTGATGCTTTTTCCGTCTGTTGAAATTGACCAGAAGTCAAAAGAAATTTACAGTGTAAACAAAGGCAGCAGTTTTGCAATTTACCTCCATGCAGCTCTGTCGCTGTGTTTTAAAGAATTTTGATGCCCTAACTTTGTTCTTGGATATGTGAAACACATTTGGCCGCACTTTGTTCTCGTGAAATATTATATTATCAGTTCTTGCACGAATATGGTAGTGGCCTTCCAGGAACCAGTGGTGCCTGCTGTCAACTCTATGAGTTGATTACATATGTATTTCATGTTCTATACATCTCAACCTTCATTTTGGTGTATTATTTGTGTATATTTAATTTGAATTTTTCGATCCCATCCAGGACAACCCGCATTGTGTCCTTGGGCAAGGCACTTTATCCCAGTTGCTTACATGGGAGCATGATGATGTCATGTACTAAGGCGTATTGCACATCGTTGGGGCACATGTCTTCGACTGCTGTAACCATGCTAGAGCAGAGCTTGAAAAGAGTTAGAATGTTCAGGAGCTGACAGTTGCTCGTCGATGCTTGGTGGTTCTCTCCGGGTACTCCGGCTTCCTTCACCCATAAAACTGTCATGGCAACGATTAGCCATTGTGCGTAAGTATGTGACCTTAAACATCAATAAATAAATAAAATACTTATATAGCATTTCAACTAACCAAAGATACAGAGTGCAGTTTAGAGGAATGGAACCTGTCATCACTAAAACTTGCTGTATGAAACAACTGGATTGACAGACCTTCACATTGTTATTTTGTCACCCTTTTAAGAAAGTAAAGTGGTACACAACAGTTTGTAA
This sequence comes from Pictodentalium vernedei, assembly GCA_031216915.1. Lineage (NCBI taxonomy): Eukaryota > Metazoa > Mollusca > Scaphopoda > Dentaliida > Dentaliidae > Pictodentalium > Pictodentalium vernedei. The sequence continues at coordinate 526,773,719 of CM062297.1, read as the reverse complement.
TATAGATACATAATAGTATTTAATCAGTTCACCATGATGTGTCACTCTACTTTTTTATAACAGCCCGAAAATGACAGATTAAGAGTGGAAATCAGAGGAATGGAATCGTCGAAAACTTGCTGCGAAAAACAACCGGAATGACAGACTCCGACATTGTTATTTTGCACCCTTGTTAGAAAGTAGTGTGATACATTATAGTATATAATCAGTACACCATGACGTGTAACAATACTTTTTTATAAGGGTCCCAAATAACGATGACAGATCAAGAGTGGAAATCAGAGGAATGGAATTGTCTTCACTAAAACTTGCTGCATGAAACATACGGAATGACAGACTCCGACATTGTTATTTTGCACCCTTGTAAGAAAGTAATGTAATACATTATAGTATATAATCAGTACACCTTAATGTGTCACATGTTATAGCCCCCATATTATACTGAGATTGATATATCCTTAGTAGATAATTATATGAGAAAGATATTTTTTATTTCTGCATTTTCTGCTTGGTCTCACTCATTTGCACTTGGTGACCTTGTTTACATCTTTGTTACACTGATCTACAATTATTGTACATATAGCTGTTGATTGTTTAAGTAGGTCAGGGACCTTGTTTACTTGGATTGTGACAGAATCACCTGGAAACTGATAGAAACTGATAGAACATTGTAGACACTATCTGGTTACTTTATAAAGGTTTGTCAACAGAATTCAGAAACTCATTCTTAGAAAGCCTTTCAGAAAGATTCACTTCAGTTATTTCCACTGGAGAATATTATTGTTTCAGAACAGTGCATTTATTATAGAACCAGTGCTTTTTTGTGAATTTGGAAGATTGATTCCAAAAGAGAATTTTGAAGAGAATCTTTTCATCTTGGAAAAGAGAATTCATACTTTCTGTAAAACAGAATATTATTTTGTGAAAAGCCAGGATTCTACTGGATTATTTGGAAATTACCTGTGGCGCCAATACTTCTTGGATTTTTACTCCATTTGAATTTTGCAGAGCATTTTATTATATTTTATTGGAGTCTGCTGAAATTTCTAAGTGAAAATTTTATTACAAATCTACGGGATACTGTTTCTGAAGAGACATTCTTGGATTTAATACTACATGTACCAGCTGGTAACTTTCTTCACAAGATTCTTCAACACTGGATTACTGGATTCTGTCAAACTGTATTTTGGACTAATTCAATAATTGATAAGTACCACAGTTTTTATTTTCTGCAAACCATTTAGTGTGAAAGATCTTTGTATCATTTTTTTTTATATTAATTTTTCTTAATTAAATTTCAGAATAGTTAAATTCATAGTTATTGTTGCTGATTCTCAGATTTCTTTCTGTTACTAATATCAATAATATTTCCATACTGTAACGCACAATACTTTTTTATAATAAAGGCGATACCCAGTGCCAGGGACCAGTCTAGGGGGGGAATTTTAGGGAGACTTCATGTGACCCTCCAGAAAAATTAGGGAGACTGCAGTCAAGTAGGGAGACTTCAAAGGCAAGTTGTGAAAATTAAGAATATTTATGTATAAGTATCACCCTTGCCGCTCCTTCATTAGTGATGAACCGATAATCGGAACCGGCTGGTTATGGGGCATCAGCGATTATGACTACCGGCAGTTAAAAAATGGTAAAAATTCCTCTGATATCTTGATATCTGGCCCTTTCAATAAAGTTTCCCCATTAAGAACGTGTGTGGTGCATAGCAGACAATTTCGGGATTTGCGGAGCAGAGATATTACGGAATTTACCAACTGCAATTGATACGAGATCGCCACCATTTCCTGAAGATTGTAGAGCTCATGTAAACAGAGAAACACATCAAGGGAGGTAACACGTTGAAAAAAAACACTGAATAATACATTCTGACAGACGTGGAAACCATGCGTCATACGACTTCACAACACGCATTAACATTAAAATTATTGTTCATTTAAGGCACAAAGTATGTGTGCTCAGTATATTTCTGGTTAATACAGCCAAGTTAGGCCCAAGTATATTGTATCCTTACACAAAACCGTGTTAACACTATTTACTGGAATAAAACACAGTTTTCACGGGAACAATATCGTGTGATTGTATCTTTAATGACGATCTTTTTTCCCACACCCCAACCAAAATGCAAATATTATTTTGGCTAATATTGCCCAGCACTAAATATGCATACTCTGAGAACTTATGTGGTATTAAGCTTTCGTGATTGATGATTTATCAACGAAATTCTGTAGTATAACCGGCACCATCAGATTTTCATCAGTGTCCTACTTCAATCATCGGAATCAGTGTGATCAGCAGTGAAATAACCGGTAATCAGTTGATAGCAAGTTTTGATAATTGGTTCATCACTACCCCTCATATTTTCAGCTCATGGACCTCCATTAATGCCCGATTAATCCAGGTCCAGTTCTCTATGATGCATTCTGTGCCAGGTTAAAAATTACAATGTAATTATTGATTGAAAATCCCCCACTGCTACCCTCCTCTTCCTGACCCCTCCCCTCTTCTCCATGCCAATCCCCCTCCTCGCCACTGCCCCGGGCATCCTCCTGTGGTTGCCTTTCACCAAAGTCTATTAAGCTAATAATTTCTTAAGTCTGAAAGTGTGAATAGGACTAGATGTAAGATGGTTGCTGGGAAGGTACTTTTTCAAGATCCTTCATATGCACATTTGTGCCCGGTACAAAGCTTTTCTTGTCATCACTAAAGCCTTTTTCGCTTCCATTCGTATTTTTCTGGGAATAGACAGCAAACCCCCCCACTCCCCAGCCCCCCCCCCCCCCCCACCCCCTCATTTAACAGTCATCAGTAAAACAAAATAAAAATACTGTGTTTTTTCGGTATCCTAAGCAACGTAACCTACTTTCAAACTGGGTTGTTTTGTTGAGTCACGTAAGTCACCTCTTTTCGCTTTGACACATGAAGGTCCGATTGAAATGGAACAAAATAGAAATAAAAAATCCGCAAAAAGCAACAATTGACCATTGATTCTCCTGTGATTTCAAATAAATGGTCGCATATTTAACGAATGAAAATGCCCATTTATCACACTCAAGCACATTCGATTCTTGAAAATAATCTTTTTAATGTAAACCTCAGATCACTCAATTCAGCCTTTCCTTATTTTGGCAAATTTTTAGATTACGATTTGTACTCGCCCTGATTATTTTTCTAAGTGACTTTGGCCTTAGAAGGGCGACATAATCACCCTAGTCACACTCACAGCTGGTCCCTGCCCAGTGCTGCACTAATAGCATACATATAAGACATGTCAGACCAACCATACACTTTGCATGCCGTCCTAAGAATGTCCTTATCAGTATGAATCACAATTTAATCACAGTTAATAACATTCACAAAATATGAAGCATCTACATCATAGAAGTTTCTATTTTCAATTAGTTCCAAACATGTCACAAGTCTTATCAGAATATGATGATTTTCCATTCCATGTAGCCCACTAGAAACTGCCTAAAAGGCAGTTGCCAACAACTACCCGAGGATAAATGTCCTTCAAAATAATCAGAGAATATGGATTCGTGGACTATAAAGACATTTACTTTCCCCTTTCGACCATCAACTCATAATTAACTCTCTGTGTATTTTTCACAAACAGTGGGATTAGCAACCAGCCACCTCAATACAATTACGGCCAATCAAGTACTTCTGACTGCATTGTTCAAACACACTCACTGAGTATCTACACTTGCCCATTTTTCAGTCTGTTTGGAACAAAAAAATATATATAAAAAATGGTCACTTTTGATTAAAATCTCGGCCCTGGTTTGTATTAAAACACATTTTTTAAACTAAAATTTGATTATACCCCCTCTTTAAAAAAGGGGAGGGGTATATAGTAATCACTTTGTCTGTTCGTCCATCTGTCCATCACAATTGTTTCCGGGCAATAACTTTTGTACCATTAGTCGCACAGTACTCATTCTTCATAGGTAGGCTGCTTGTAATGGGATGATGATTGCGATTGCTCTTGGAATCTGTAGGTCAGAGGTCAAGGTCACTGTTACTATAAATAGATTTTTTGGTTTCTGTGCAATAACTTTAGTTTTCTTTTGTGTACGAAGCTATAACATCATATTATGGTTGCACTTGAGATGTCGATCATTGGGATTGTGTTTGGGGTCAACATGTCAAAGGTCATGGTCACCATTAATTACTATAAATAGATTTTTGGTATCCGTGCAATAACTTTAGTTTTCTATTGTGTACCAAGCGATAACTTCCTACTGTGGTTGCATTTGAGATATCGATTGTTAGGATTGCATTTGGGGTCAATAGGTCAAAGGTCATGGTCACTGTTACTATAAATAGATTTTTTTTGTTTCCGTGCAATAACTTTAGTTTTCTTTTGTGTACAAAGCTATAACTTCATAATTTCGTTGCATTTGAGATGTCGATCATTGGGATTGCATTTGGGATCAATAGGTCAAAGGTCACTGTTACTATAAATAGATTTTTTGTTTTCCTTCAATAACTTTAGTTTTGTTTTGTGTAGGAAGCTATAACTTCATTGTCTCCAAAAAATTTTTTTCAGGAGACTGTAGTAATATATTTACGTCCAGTCGAGACATCCATCCGTCCATCCAAAACACTTTGGGGTCTAGATTTTAACTTGAGTTTGGGTGAATTGATCATAACCAAATTTGGTATACGACTAACTTGGGAGGTAATGCAGGTTAAGTTTGAAAATGGATATGGTCTGTTTATTTTCACCAGCGTTATGGTCCTTTTTTGACTTAGGAAATACATGTATGCTTTTTGTATTAGGTCTGAATTTTAACTTGGGTTTGGCTTAATTGATTGCAACCAAATTTGATATACATCTTACTGGGGAGGAAATACATCACCTTCAGGTGGCTGAACGGCAAATGGGGGTATTTCTCATGAGCTCCCGCTTACTTTGTTTTTATTTTTTAATGTCATTTCGGTGTGATTCCATGTCATTCCAGTGTTTAGGAGGACCAGGTGAAATCATTGGAAGAAATTTAATACATGACAAAATCCCCATGCACAATACACTCACTGTACAAACCCCATACAGATTCAACAAAACATCGATACTCATAATAAATTACAAATAATACTGATAGCAACAAATTATAATCATAAAGTGAGATGAAATTGTATTTTTCAATGGTAATAGTATAAAGTCGAAGAATAGGGTACTTTGCAGTTTATTTAAAAAAGACCTGTCTCCTTAATTTTTTAAACAAATTTGCCCTACTCAATATCATATTTTAAATAAAGACTTGAAAAAAAATTTGGATCCAATCTTGTTCAGTGTTGTGTCATTATTATATACCCATTTTGGGACAAAATGATTGACAGTGGTGCATATTTTCCTCCTGTATGCTTTCTGCTTGCATTATAAAGTGCCACCTGGTGCAAGAAAAAAAGTTAAAACTTGTGAGAAATCAATGGGCCTCAATTCTTATAGTAAGGGTAAAGGTTAACAGCCCATAGCTGACTCTTTCCCTTAGTGTACTTATGCCTCTGTACCTAAATTCAGAAGGTCACTGGATGTCCCTTCCAAATCAACTTTTCCCCGCAACCTCCCAACTAATTCATTCCACTGTGATTTACTTGATTTTTATTTGATATGACCCAGATGACCAAGTATGGACTAAAGTTTTGTTTGTCTTCTGCCGAAGGTAACTCCCTTCACTTCATAGGAGCTCCATTCAGAATCATGTTTTTCCTCAACCTTCTGACTAATTTCTTGATTACTGAGATTTACCTCAATTTTACTCAGTTTGGTGTAAAAGTTGTGTCTATCTCATGTTGAAATGTAGAGGAACAACTTGCAAAGAACAACATCAATATCTTGATGAATTTTATTGAATATTAAAAACATAGTGGAACCCTGTTAATTAAATAGCCACTTTGCCAGAAAAATTTTTTCAGTTAACAAGAGTATTCATTTAACAGGGATTGTGTCACTTTCTTGTATTCTAGAGATAAACTTAGCATTTGTTCTATTATATCTTGTTTGACAGAGCTCCATGAGCTCTGTCAAACAAGATATAATAGATGAAATGCCTGTATTGGATGTACTAAGGCCAGATAGTTCCTCCATAAAACGGCTGCGATTGATAGCAAACTTAAATGGGGGTACAGTTAAAACTAGAAGTCCTGTTATGAAATGCGCACAAATAGCACGTCGATCTGCGCGTTAATATACGCGTTATGACCATAGTAAGGCTATCAAAGTCTGTACATATGGCCTGTGCATAAGCAATGTTTCAGCCAATGGACCTCCGGGTAGCCCAGAGGTCTATTGGCAGAAACATTGCCTGTGTTTGCTATGAGTAACCAGGAGAACCTGCCATGCTTTGGATGCCATTCGATATGGCAATTGCGCGCAATTCGTACGCGCAATTAAGCCTTGATAAGCGCACAATTCGTGACATGACTTCTAGTTTTAACTGTATGTTTCAAAACATTTTCTCAGGTTATAGGTGCAACAACCCCCCCCCTCCCCCCATCCCACCCACCCGAAGAACGTATTTTTCCGATTCTAACAACCAATAAAAAGTTGGAACCTCGAAAGCAACCTGCCAATCAACTATATTTTATTTATTCTTTTTTTTTGGATCGAAAACAATTGAACTATGCCAGGATATTCGAGGACATCTATAAGCAACATCAAAGGCGGCTAACATCAAACACGGAAACATCAAAGCCCCACTAACTAGTACTAAGTTCAAACAGATTGAACAAAAACTCATGACTTTGCGACATGTCGATTTCACCTTCCACAAACATCACAGAACTTGGACAGAAATTCCTAATTGGGCAATACAGTTAAAACTAGAAGTCCTGTCATGAAATGCACACAAATAGCATGTCTATCTGCACGTTAATATATGCATTATGACCATAGTAAAGCAATCAAATTCTATACATGTGGCCTGTACATTGGCGGAAACATTGCCTGTGTTTGCTATGAGTAACCAGGAGAACCTGCCATGCTTTGGTTCCCATTCAATATGGCAATTGCGCGCAATTCCTATGCACATTTAAGTAGGTGTATGAGGCCGATTCAAACACAGATGACGATGTACGTGTACATGTACACGTACATCGATGTACACCTCCATAGGATTTAGTGTTAAAATCGTGTACAGGTACACGATTTTAACATTTTGTAGGGTGTTTTAGAATCGGCTTTGCCGATTCAAAATCACTGGATTGTATCCAAGAGTGAAAAAAACGCATGAAATTTTACATATGTGTACATGTACCGTTTTGTGTTTGAATCGGCAAATGGGTTTCCCCATAGGATTCAGTGTTAAATTGCGAGCAAAAAACATTTTGCCGTTTCTAAATCATCATCTTGCTGATTCTAAATCATCCGCGTCCGTACACGATTTTAACACTGAAACTCTATGGAGGCGTACACGGAAATCCATTTGCGGATTTTACGTCTGAAATCGAATCGTGTACGGTACACGGAAAAGAGGTGTTTCTGAACCGGCAAACCCACTGTCACGTTTCCTGAAGTAAAACTAACACATGTTTATTGTTGTGACTGAATGAGGTTTTCGTTCAAAAGAGTGGACTATAAAATATGAGCGTCAGTTTTAAAAAGGAGTTGCGTGAATGAAAGGCATCCGTTCAAAAAGAGTCGACTATAAAATATGATCTGTAAAAATAGACATTCGTGTTTTGTTTCAATGTAACGAAGAGAAATTGAATTTAGAGACAATTAGAGAAAAGAATCAACAAAGTGAGAAAGATTCTCGTCATTCTCTCAAGAAGAAGTATTCGCGTTTCGTGAAATTCGTCAACGCGATCGACACGACACTCATCACGATTACCATGGGTTTACACGCGGCCGGCATCGGATTGTTGTCGACCGAGGTCGGCATTCCGATCGTGTTGACCGTAGAAGGAGTGGCTCTCGCCGCCGGATTGTTTAGCACGCTCGGAAACTTTTTGAGTAGGAAATTATATCTGAAGGCAAGGAAACACGACAAGATTCGCATCTTAGCCGACTCCAAGATCGACACGATATCCGAAATGATCTCTATGGCGTTGAAAGACGGTAGGATATCGGATGGAGAATACTTCGCGATATTGAGCGAGAAAACGAAATACGATGCCATGAAAGAAGCCGTGAGAATCAAGACTCGTCAGATCATCAAGGAAGAGATGAAGGATTCTCTCGTGGAAAAGGGGAGGAAAGAGGCCAGGGAGGAATTTAGTAAGATGATAGTACTCAAGAGCAGCGATTAAAAAAAAAATATATATAATAAGAACAGAATTAATTAATTATTAAATTTATATATAAAATGAAAACGAAATTAATTTAAATAACTCTTAAAAAAAATGTATTGCGTAAGGTGTAAGAGAGTTACCGAGACGAGTAATTCTCGAGAAGTACGAACTAAAAACGACAGACAGATGCTTCGCGGAATTTGCGATGTGTGTGGTTCTGTCAAGACTCGATTCGTCAAACAAAAGAACGCGAGCAAAGGTAAAGGCATCGTGAATAAAATGATCAATAATCTACCTTTCGAAATGCATCTGCCCGGTCACAATTTCACGGGACCCGGAACGAAATTGAACAAGAGACTCAACACCGATCTGACACCCAAATCTTGGAGCAAACCTGTGAATAGGGTGGACGCGGCTGCGTATGATCACGATCTGTGCTACGCCGGATATCCCGACACCAAGACTCGCAACGACGTTTGCGATAAAAACATGTTGGGGAAATTGAGAGGCATATCGAATCCGACCAGGAGAGAGAAGATAGAGCGTTCGCTGGTCGGCAATCTGATCGGTGCGAAACATCGATTCGGATGGGGCGTTCAAAAAAAAAAAGGCGCATCGGAAAAGAAGAAGAAACAGTTATTGACGAGCGAATTGGCCGAGGAGTTACACAAACCCATAGTGCGTAAATTTCGAAAGAGAAGGGTGTTTGTGAAGGGTTTGGATGATATTTGGTCTGCCGACTTGGTCGACATGAGATCGTTTTCGAGGTGGAACAAGGGCGTCAAATATCTATTGACGGTCATCGACGTGTTTTCCAAATATGGTTGGATCAGAGCTTTGAAGAATAAATCGGGACCTTGAGTCGCCGAGGCTCTGAAGAACGTGTTCGTCCCGTCTTCTCGAAAACCGAGTAAATTGTGGATGGATAAGGGAAAGGAATTCTACAACAAGCACGTTCATCGATTGGTAGACCTCTACTCGATCGAAAAACGAAGAGAAAGCCAGCGTGGTGGAACGTTGGAATCGAACGATGAAGGAAAAGATGCACAGATACTTCACGGCGAATTCGACCAAGAAATACATTTATGACAAATATACTAGATATAGCACAAAGCATAGTGAAAGATGAAAGTATTCAAGAATATGAGGTTCACGAATACGAACCGGTAACCGGAACGAGTTTGAACAATGCGGGAGAGATAAGAATCAACGTCGAAACTCAAGATCTATTCATACATCCTAGCGAGAGTTACATACATGTAGTGGTGCAGGGACGTCTCACCAAGGAAGATGGGAGCGACTACGCCGACGATGACACGGTTACTCTAGCCAATAATGGCATCATGCATCTATTCAGTAATATAAAATACATGCTATCCGGACAAGAGATAGAATCTGTGTTTCATCCCGGTCAGGCCACCACGATGTTCGGACTCTTGACGTATCCTGATGATTTTTTCGAAATCCAGAGGACTTAATCAGTTGTGGGTGAAAGACACCGTCGGCCCTGCTAGCGCCGGCGCCGCCTTGATATTGGACTACGTCGTCAAGACATCCAGACCTAAAGGAACGTTTTCGTTCAGGATACCTTTGAAACACATCTTTGGATTTGCGGACGATTACAACAAGATCATGTTGATTTGAAAAGGAGATGATGACGCAATAGTGAGACTCACTGCGACCAATGCGGGTAAGATAACTCTACACAAGATATCGTGGTTCGTTCCACATGTGGAGCCTTCGATCGTTGAAAAAGCGCGTCTCTACAAGATCATAGAATTCAAGAGTAAATTACCCGTGGGATTTAGAATGAGACAGTGCGACACGGCTAGCATTCCATCCTCACGAATCACTTCGATTGGAGATTGACGGTGAAATCCGCTTCCGAGAGACCGTGTTTCATCGTGGTTGCGTTTCAGACCGATAGGGACGGGTCTCAGGAAAAGAATGCATCGCTGTTCGATCATTGCAGTTTGAGAAACATGCAAGTGTTTCTGAACGCCACGAGATATCCAGCAATCGATTACAACGCGTCGTTTCGACAAGAACGATTTCTGCAGACTGTACGGCGATGCCGCTGATTTTAGAAAGAAGTATGACGGTCTAGACGAATTGATGAGCAACCCTAACATATCTCCCGGTGAATACAAGTCGATGTATCCCATGTTCATATTCGACGTCAGTAAACAGAGTGAACAACTCAAGAGTAGCGTCTTAGACATTCAGATCAAGATGCAATTCGATAGGAACGTGCCGAGAAAAACCGAAGCCTTCGCCCTGGTCCTATCGGATAGAGAATTACAATTCGAATCGGATGGAAATAAGATGTCGATCATTCGATGAGAGACGAGTGTGAAAAAAAAAAAATATATATGTAAATAAAATTAAAAAATTATTATAAAAATGAATGATAAAGAAAGAGAATACTTAAGAAGAAACAGACGTGTTTTGATTAAAAATATTTCGCAAGATTCGTTAGCAATAATTCTAGACACTTTAGTCGAAACAGAACCTTTGATATTGACTGATTATATGAGACGTGAAATCGAAAGTAAAATCTTGATAGAAGATAAGACCAGAAAACTTTTAGACACGTTAACGTATAGAGGACCGACTGCTTTTCGAGAATTTATAAAAGCTCTTCGAAATACTAAAATAGATGTCGACGCGTGTTTCGAGATAGGTGATCCAATTTCACGAGATGAAACATTATGAGAAATAACGTATTAAAACAAAACCTCAAAAAAAAAAAAAATGAATAAATAAAGTAATGTGATCTAGAGAGATTGAACATCTTTCTAAATCTCATTACTTTTTTTTTTTTGTTTTTTTAATAAATCACACATTATTTTTTTTTTTAATTCATTATTTTCCACGCGTTCACTGTTTGTTCAAAGGAACTAATTCGATCAGTAGACTCACCATGGAAGTGGCGGCTTCGGGATTATTGGTTTTCATAACGAAATTAATCCTGTCTCCGGCGTTCACTTTGAGAGGCGTGCCGAACGTGCTAACATTCGCGTGTTGATTCTCAGTCTTTTCGACGCTGTATCTCTTATCGCTCTCTACTCCATTCACCATGAGATTGACAACCGCTCTGTTATTCAAATCCGAGGAAGCCAGACTCATTCGAAGGATTTCACCTCCCAGCGGCATGGGATATCCCACCTGACCATGTTTCGATCCGCTACCTCCATTTCCGAAAGACCACTCAGCTTTTCCTTCATCTAAGGTGCCGGCCTCCTCGGCCCACACAGTGATCAATTGTCTAGCATATTTGACTTTCTCCACCACCGAAATCAGGGTGCAGGCATCCGTCATGTTCATGGGATCCGGTAGATTCGTGAGCGCGTGTCCACCCATGTCTAGTTTACCTTCCATGATGTCACCCTTTCTCCAGACCGAGTTGTCGTCCACGTACTTTCTGCTGACCGCGCTGGAATCGAATTCGGGATCGTGACTGAGTCCGAATAAATTCTTACCGTTCATGTCGATACCACCCTCCATGGTTCCGCCAGATTGTTTGTTCAGGTAGAGATCGTCCACTTGCGATTCTAGGTATTCTTGTGATCGTATCACGGCAGAATCCACGTAGCCCTTGTTGACCGCGGTTGAGTCCGCATCCGTGTCGTCGACCTTCGACAGATTCAATATCTTGTTGAATCCTGCATTCAGATCCGATTTCATTTCTCGTCTGTCAGACTTTCTCTGTTCCAGATCTACGTAGTGTTTGGTCGCTACGTCCTTGGGATTCGTGGGAGTGGCCACGTTCGTTATCTTGTTAGAATTGGCGTTCAATTCCGAGTGCATTGTTTTCTGAATGTATCTATTTCTCAGGTATTCACTGAATCTCGCGTGAGAGTCGTCCGCGTATTTCTTGGTCGCGGCATCGGTAGGATCTATGGGATTCGCAACGTTCACCAAACGTTTGGATTTCAGATCGAGATCGTCGGTCATGGTTTTATCCACGTAATTATCTAGCATGATTCGTTCGAAATCGGCGTTCCCCCTGTCGACGTATTTTTTAGTCGCAGCATCTGCGAGATCTATCGGCTCGGGAAGATTGTAGAGCTTCTTATCGTTCATGTTCAAAGGTTCTTCTCGAGGTTCGTATCTCCGAACGTAACGTTCGTCCAAGTTGGCAACGTCGTAACCATCGTCGACTTCGAACATCTTCCTCTTCTTTCTTAGGTTGACTTCTTCGTCGTCACTTCTACCAAATTTATCGACTGGCATGTTGTTGTGGGATTTTTTTGTTTTTTCGAAAAAATATATTCAAAACGCAGTTTATTAAAAATGAACTATTTTATTTTTATTTTTCGTTTTTATTCGATTAAAATTTTTTTAAAAATAATTTATTATCTTTATATATACTATAAAAAAAAAATCTCTCTCTAATGTAAATCATTGAGAATGTCTTGAAATCGATCTCCTTCAGACCATCTCTTGAGAACGTAGAGACACAGGTGACCACAAAACACTTGATCTGGTGATTGCACTTGTTCCGTGTTGTAACGAACCATCGATTTGTTGAAATAGTTCTTTATTTCTTTTGGCGGCGAGATTCTGTAGCTGTCGAAATAATAATTTTTCTTCTTCCCGTTTTTGATCCATGCCACCCAGTGAGTGCCTTCACCCGATGAATCATCTAGATTTAAAATTCCACATTCCGATTGTCGAGGTCTTCTCTTCGGCAAGGCATCTCTGGAAAACACGCCTAGAAAATCTTTGATTTTCAAATCTTTTGCCGCATTCAACAGATCGATGTTGGATAGGGGTTCGTTAGGTAAGACGACACCTTCTACGGATATCTTTATTTTCTTATTCATAAATGCGTATATATTTTTTTTATTTATTTATTATATTATAATTCACTAAAATGACGTTATTTTTTTTTTCTTTTTTTCTTTTTCTTTTTAAACTAACTCTCTCGATGTCTCTATCGATTTCTATAATTTCGAATCCATCTCTATCAATTTCTATAATTTCGAATCCATCTAATTCCTCTTGATTTTCTGGAATCCTATCCTCCACAATCATATCTGGAATCCAATCATCCACAATCATATCGTCTCTAATTAGCTCCAAAGTCCAATGTCCGAGTGCCAAAGTGCTTATTTTATCGTCTAACACGAATCTCTTATCATCGTCGGCCGTCAGCGAAATCTTGTTGACTATTTCGGTATACAAGTCGTGATTTTCGCTTCGAATCGATTTCATAGTCTTATACACCGGACCACTTCCTAACAGACAATCTTTATACTCTTGGAAAGAGATGTTTTTCTTCACCACGCACGCTTTAACTCCTTTGCACTTCTTGATCTCTTCCTCTTCTAGACGATAAGCATACAGTTTGGGTCTCAAGCCCACGAATTCGACGATTTGTTTACCACCGCTCTTGTCCTTAAATTTACCCAACACCTTCTTGTTGTCGTTCGATTGAATGTTGGACAGGTGATCGACAGGATAATTGCTCGTGTCGAACCACGCGGCCACGTCCGGAGATATATCTCGGTAGACGTCTTCCGTCTCTATCTCGTAAACTAAACTGTCGGTGTCGGTGAACAGTAGTTTGGCTTTATTGCCAAATTTTGGTTTGATCGTAGTGAAACTCGTACATCAATCGCTTGCTGATATCTAAGATGATCGGTCCGAGATAATACGGTTTGTGGAACTTCAGGTGCGTCTTTTGCATGTGAACGGCCACTAGATTTTCGTCGAATATGGTTCGGTGTTTGTAATTGGGTTTCGCCACTAATTTTTTAGCTCTTTTCTCAGACGTGACGAGTCGAACGTCGGTTCTCTTCCTGATGTTTTCCATCGATTTACCGTACACGCAGTTGTTCATGAGTTTGAAGAAATCTTTTTCGAAATCGTTCTCGGCTCGAATTCTGAGATTCGTGTTGAGATCGATGTATTTTTTCATCCAAGGCTCTTCGTCGAATCGAATGATGCGATGTATGTCGACTAATTTCATCCCGTAATTGACGTACTGTTTCAAATTCTCGCTGTAGATGACGTAGTTACGTTTGTTAAATAAATTGGGAATGAGTTTTTCCTCGTCTCCTTCGTTCGGTTCCATTCGTTCTGGAGCCAGCGGATAATCGTTGTGTGGAATGTGTAATTCTTCCGGATAGTTCAAATCGACTTCTAAAATGCAAGGATAGTCTCTCCATTTTTGCATCTCTTCCAGTTCCGTCACCCATTCGAAATTTCCAATCGGTAAAGGATGACTCATAGCCCAACCGTACAGATTATTAGCGTCCCATTACTGTATGTATTTAATCGACCGTTTCGAATCGAAACCTTCCTTCATGTAGGGATTGTTAGCTTCAGAATATCTGTGAGAGATCATCGAGATGCCACCTCTCACAGCCCTTTTGAACATGAGCAACATGTTCACGTCGGATAATAATTCAAATTGGACTTCGGTGGTTTTCAACAGAGCGTCCCACGCCAGTGCGGGTGCGGTGAAATACCAAGCAGGATCCAGATCGTAAAATTTTCAAACACATCTGCCAAGAGCAGAACGTCGGTCTTCAGATAGAGATCGTGATAATCTCTCATGGTTTTCATATCAAATGATTTCCACACGCTTTTGGCGTGTTCGTAATTCTCGTCGGAAATGTCTGATTCGTATAATTTTGAATAAAAATCTTTTTTCGAAGGTAGTGCGGTGTCTTCGAATCTCTTTAGATCGTTCATGTAATCGTAAGGATAGACTCCTTTCCTCAACATGATGTCTACTCATTCTCCGAAATGTTCGCTAGTGATTTTAAATTTATCCTTGCTCATGTTATCGACTAATTTTTCCAGAGCGGTCGACATGAATTTAAAACTGTCGATGAAACGTATGCCTCTACGAATGGATTTCGTTTTTTCTTCCAACATATTTCCATCGATTACTCTTTTCTTCTCCATGAACTTCCATTTCGTGAAGGAAATGTATCTTTCTTCGCTGTTCGCGATGCAATTTAATTCTTCGTGTGAGGTGCCGAGACTTTTCACGAACAGATGACTGTCGTAAGCCGAGAGATTGTGAAACATCACCGGATAGAAAGTGGCATCTCGATATTTTAAATTACACTTGCTGTGAGCCGGACCGCAATACAGACCCGTGTAATGATCGTGGTCTCTAACCTTCTTATTTTCCTCCGAATTCTCGTCGAACGATTGTCTGCATATGTGACATTCGGTGGCTCTGTTATTTTCGTCCTGCTGCTCTCGCGTGATGATCATTTTCGCCGGAGTTTTGAATTTGTCGTATAACATTTGAATTTTCGATTCTAACTCTTCCACGAACCTTTGGGCCACGTTGTCTTCATACCGTTTCGTGTAGGTGAAGGGACCCATGTCGTGTTGCGAGTCGAAAGCGCATTTCACGTAAATGCAATAGCCCGAAGGCATGTGTTTTTGATATCTTTCGACGTAACTTTGAAGAGCGTTGGGTTGACAGGAACTCATTTTCGTGGTGAAACATTCGAAATCGGCGTACACGAAGAATGGTACTTTTAACCTTCTATTGCGATTTTCAAACTTCATGATGGTGTTGAGTTTGGGCATTTCGACGGTGACACCTTGATTTTCGTTGCAATATTCCTGATGTTTCGCTAATGATTTTTCGCTCTTAAACATGCTCATGCAGTTGCAACATAAATATACCTTATGTTCATGTTTATTATTTTGTCTCGACAGTAATCGGCTCGATGTTTAACCCAACAATAATGACGATGGTCACCATTCGAAATCAATAATAAAATAATCATCTTTTCTCTTTCGAGATATGAAGTCTGTCTGAGAGGATAGATCGTTCGTTTTTCATCGTCATATCCCAAGACGTTCACTGCTACGGTGGGATTTTGAACCTCGAAACGTTCGATGTGTTTTAACTCTGTTGGAAAAGTCACTCCGGTCCAATCAAGATTTTTAGAAGTCTTCTCGTAATGAGAAACTCTATCGGGGTTCATTTTGACAGGGTATAAAGCAGAGGTGACTGCCCATTTCAAACACTGATCATCTTTATTTCTCACGTTGACCACGGCATGTTTTTTAGCTAGGAAATACGGTAATTCCACGTAGGAAGATCCTTTCAACGAATCGTTTTCAGTTATGTGAATTTCGAGTTTCAACACCTCATCGAACGTCCAATTACTACCTTCATGTTGATAATTTGCGAGAGACGTCAACATCTTGTCTTTCATCTTTTCGAAAACGTCCGATAAATTTGAACCTCGAAATATGGGTTCGACGTTAGATCTGAAATATGCATTTTTCACGATGCTCTCGTCGGACTTCACGTCGATTTTATTCATCACCTAAAAGAGTATCATCTTAATTTTTAGTCCCACGTTCATGTATTTGCGAAACAAATCCAATAATTTTTTCTTCACCCGTTCCATGAACAATTTTGAATCGATTTTCTTCAACGAGGGAACCACGTCAAAAGTTTTAAAAATACCTTTGATCGCACTCTCCCGTTCTACGGTCTTCGATTGAAATAGTTCCGCACCGAGTCGTGCTAGATATTCTTTTCCTTTCCCTTCATTTATTGCTCTTCGAATTTCGCTCGATATATCTCTAGAATCTGAAGTGCATCACTCGTTTTCGTTTTAGTTTTTCTTTTCTTTTCTTTGGAAACTTGAAGTTCTTCTTCAATGGCTTTTCGTTTAGTCGTCTTCTTATTTTTCACAATCGAAACGTTTTTGGTTTTTTTTGACGTCGGCATTTCGATTCCTTTTACTATCTTTTTCTTCTTCTTCTCATTTTTCACAACCGATGCATTTTTTGACGTCGTTGCTATCAGCATTTCGTTTGCCTTTCCATCGTTTCGCAAATATTTCTGTATGACTTCAATTTTTTTTGATTTAGTTCTATGATTTATGAAATGTGAAATTTTTAATAGTTTACAAATCTCGTTTAACTGAGGTACGGTTTTCTCATTTAAATTTTCCAATTTTTTTTTATCTGTTTGCTTCATTTGTAAGAATATTTTTTTTTTCGAATTTGTATTTAAATAATTTGTTAAAAAGTTTTTTTTTTTTTCTTTAATGTGAAAAATATTTTTTGATGAAATTAATCAATTTTATGTTCCTTAAAGTGAAAAAAATTGAATTAATACAAGAAAAAAAGGATGTTAAATTTAACTTTTTATTTATATATATAAAGAGAAAAAACAAAACTTTTTAAACAAATTATTTAAATACAAAATTTAAAATATACATTATTTGCAAGAATTCGTAAAACAAAAAAACCCCAAATAATCGATCATGACGACAACATCCACGACGGAATCTCGACATAAACGTCGACGTTGTTTAATAAATCGTTATTCTCCAAAAAACCAAGAAGAAAAAAATCGTAATTCATATTTACGCATTTCGAAAGAAAACGATACGATTTGCGATAGAAAATCGAATCGTAATACTATTAGCGAACAAAAATTAATCGACAATGTCGTTCGAACTATTAAAAAAGAAGAAGAAGGTTCAAGACAAATAGAACTCTTACGACTTTTACGCGAAGTCTCGCACGAGGTTCAAAACAAATTTCCGCGAAGCAGACATGTGTTCATGTCACCCGATTCCTTCTTAATAGATGATGATAACTGCAAGATGCGAAGGCTAATTTTTAAACGTTCGAAGTCTTGCACGTTCTAAAAACTCGTCTGCTTCTTTCATGAATCGAATCAAATCTTCTAAAGTCAAGAATTGAGATAACGTCTTGTTTTGCGTGATTCAATGTATTGTACAATTGTTCTAAAAATTTTTCACATTAAAGAAATTAAAATTAAAAAAACTTATTTATAGATAAAGAGCAAAAAAAACAACAAAACTTTTTAAACATATTATTAAAATACAAAATTTAAAATATACATTATTGTAAGAATTGGGGGCGCGGTGGCTCAGTTGGTAGAGATGCAGGCTGCAAGCCGAGAGGTCCTCGGTTCGAATCCCACCTGCGGCAACCACGTTGTGTCCTTGGGCAAGACACTTCACCCCGATTGCCTACATGGGGGCACGATGACGCTGTGTACTGAGGCGTACTGCACGTCGATGGTGCGCATGTCTTCAACCAATCTAACCCTGCCTGTGCAGCGGTGCAGAGTTCAGGGTTACGATGTTGGAGAGCTGACAGCTGCTCGTCGTTGCTCGGTGGTTCTCTCCGGGTACTCCGGCTTCCTCCACCCGTGAAACTGTCACGGTCACGACTAGCCATTGTGTCACTAGTATGTGACCTTAAACACCAATAAATAAATAAATAAATAATTGTAAGAATTCATAAAACAAAAAAAACCCTAAATAATCGATCATGACAGCAACACCTAAAAGATGCGAATTGAAATTGAAACAAGTCGAAACGTATAAGAAATTCGGTCATAAAATCTATAGATTACAATAACACGATAAAACAAAAAACTTGTCGAATCCGCACCGATATTTTGCACGATTAAATTCGCTTGTCAAATCGATCACGACGAAATTGTAAAGTCCTCCATCCCAAACCCTCTGGCAGAATCTCCTGAATTCCGCCACGCTCATGTCGTTTGCGACGTGGTCGCTGTAGATGTGATTGAGATTCTTGAGATCTTGGCGAAAGAGACATAGAAAATTAGCATTCTCCCTTATCGTCTGTCTGGGCAATCAAAATTAATGCTGCGACAGGTAGAAACAGTCCACGTTGCTGTGTCGACCCCTAACGTAATACGATTCGCATCGGTTCTGTCTCTCCAAAAGCAGATCGTCGAAAATCATGAGATTCTTATCTTCCGATTTCAATTCTCTAGGATCCAGAATGTCGCTAGTGTTCTCATAAAATCGACACTCGACGTTTGAAGTTGCATTTCTCTTCATCAGCTCCATCGCCGCACTGTCCAAAATGGTCGAAAGTGGAGCTTCACTCTTGTCGAATTCCTCCCTACTGTCAAAGATTCTGGCTATGACGTCGTTGGGCAATCTACGATCCATGCACTCTCGAAGCAGTCTGTATTCGGGTTGAAACAAGCTCTTGCCAAACACGAACAATCTGTCGTAATCCAACCAGTCGGGTCGGGACAACAGATTCATCAACAGATTGGTCTTTCCACAATTCGATTTTCCCACTATCAAGCCTCTTATGCTTTTGGGAAAGAACTCGTTATTCGACCTCTTGGTCGCGGCGTCGTTCCAAGACATATCTTTAATGTTCATCTTTGTTTTATTTTTTTTTTTTTGTTGTTATTTTAGATTCTTTTCAAACACAAATTTTTTATGTTTTTCAAACTCAGTTGTTTTAATATTATTATTTATTTATATCACACCGTCGCGAGTTCTCTTCAATCCTGATCCACTCGTCATTTTAGCTAAATCTTGTATGGGTACCACAGCATCCTTAAAATCTTTCCAACTTTTCGGCGTTCGCTCTAACGCAGCTCGCTTTGCCGGCGGACTGATCAACTTGTCGATCAACGCGTCGGCTGCCCTCTTGCCAGCCACAGAAGCTATCCTACCACTGGCTTCGGAAGCGGCTTTCTTACCAGCTTTCAAAGCCGTCTTCTTACCGACCTCAAACGCGGTTGATGCGAGTTTTCTACCCGCATCGCTCATAAACGCTCGCATTATAGAATCGACGATGCCAGAACCGCCTTGAACATAAGTTCTGACGTATCCCCTGTTCTTTATCACCAACATATTTTATTAGCTCACCTACATCTGTAAGATGTGGTGAGCTATTGTGATAACCTTGGGCGTCAGCGTCGGCGTCTGTGTCCGGCGTGTCCAATATTGTAAGATTTAATGTTAAGGTGAATTTCTCAAACATCAGTGGGCTCAGGCCTTTGATATTGATTATGTAGGCTGTAGGGGACTATCAGAACAGTATTTTACCCTGAAACTACGACTTTTTTCCAAATTTCAGCTAAAATTTTCTGCCAAAAGTTGTAAGAATTTGTGTTTAGGTGTTGTAAGAATTTGTGTTAAAGTCAGCTTTTGTGCAGATTGTGCTGGTTTAACTTCTCATTACTGTTGGTTTTCATATTTCAATAACAACTGTAGGTATTACCCCTACTGTATGCAGAAATTTAACGAAAATTTTCTTTTTTTTCACTCAAAATTTTCATGTTTTTCTCGGACTTAGTAAATTTTAAGTTGTAAAACTTTGTAAACTTTGTGTTTAGGTGAGTTGTGTTTCTATGTGTCTTTCCAGGCGATTAATATTCTACACTTGGGTTACTGAACTCCATTGCAGTAATATTTAACCCTCATTATATGCATATTTGAGGAATTTGAGGCTGATTTTCTGCCAAAACTTGTTGTAAGAATTAGCGTTTACGTGTTGTAAGAATTTGCGTTAAAGTCAGCTTTTGTGCAGATTGTGGTGCTTTAACTTCTCATTACTCTTGACTTTCATATTTCAATAACAACTGTAGGTATTAACCTGACTGTATGCAGAAATTTAACTGAAATTTTCTTTTTTTTCAGTCAAAATTTCCATGTTTTTCTCAGACTTAGTAAATTTTAAGTTCTAAAAGTTTGTGTTAAGGTGAGGTGTTAAGGTGAGTTCTCAAAATCAGTGGGCTCAGGCCTTTGATATTGCATATGTAGGTTGTAGGGGACTATCAGAACAGTATTTAACCCTGATACTATGACCTTTTTCCAAATTTCACCTAAAATTTTCTGCCAAAAGTTGTTGTAAGAATTTGCGTTTAGGTGTTGTAAGAATTTGCATTAAAGTCAGCTTTTGTGCAGATTGTGGTGCCTTCACCTCTCATTACTGTTTATTTTCTCATTTCAATAACAACTGTAGGTATTAACCCTACTGTATGCAGAAATTTAACTGATTTCTTTTCTTTTTTTCAGTCACAATGTTCACGTTTTTGTCCGACTTACTCAATTTTAAGTTCTAAAAGTTTGTGTTAAGGTGAGGTGTTAAGGTGAGTTCTGTTTCTATGTGTCTTTCCAGGCAATTGATATTGTACGCATGGGTTACTGAACTACATTGCGGTAACGTTGCGCCCTTATTACATGCATATTTGAGGAATTTGACAGGGATTTTTGGGACTTATATTCACTTTCTTTAAAAAAAATTTTTTTTAACTTTTTTTTTTTATTATTTAATACTTTCTCATACTTGTTACTAGTAACATTAAGGCTTATTTTAGTTGTTGATGTGATGTATTTTTGTTGGGACTTATAGTCACTTTCTTGAACAAATGTTTTTCCGCAACTCCTCTTTAACCAATGAATGTACTTCAATTAAAATTTCAGTGATTTATGAAAGCCTTTCCTAATTCTTATTTATGATTTAATATCTGGCCTCACGATTCATATTCTTAATCATAAACATTTCTAAAAGATGTATCCAATGATTCTATGTTGAATTGATATATAATAAATGCAGAAATATAGACTTTCCAAAGCCATCACATAAACCACATTAATCATTTGATGCCTAGTTAATGATATGTATTAACTAATATTTAGGCATGTTACATTGGAACGACATTATCAAGCGCGAATGTAGGTGAGCGTTGGGATGTAACATCCCTCTTGTTTTTATAATATATTTTGTTTTTTCACTGGTAAATCGTTTTGTTGTTTAAATACTTTTATTATTCTAGTGTAAAAATTTACCGATTCGACGAACTTCTTATTCATGTCCCATATGGGTTTCACCACTTTCGTCCACTTGTAACCTCTGTTGGCTTTGGGTCTCGTCTCTCTGGCATCGTTATTTCTCTTCATGGCGTGGGTCTGAACCAGAATGTCGCCGTAATTGTCGAAATCCTGTTCCGTGTAATCACTAGGCTTGTCGTAAAGGAGCAATCTGCGCAGTCCATCAGTCAATTCGTATCTGTTCGAACCCATGATCAATTCATCATCGCCTGTTTCTACTTCTGTGTCTCCAATAAAAGTATTATTGTCCGAATCCTTATAAAATCCATACAACAGATCTCTCTTACCGCCATCATCAGACGATGTGACGCTATCAGTGGTGATAGTCGAAGCTATATCGGTGTCGGTCTCGCTCTCTGTTTGAATTCCCATGGGAAAGTAATCCGGTGTAGATTGAACGGAATGACGATTTCCAAAACTACTGGGCAACGAACCCATTCTCAAAGAACTCTCTTTTATGGGTCTCAATTCTTCAACTATCTCCTTCCTGCTTCGCTCTTGACCCTCCGCCACGGGTTTAAATATTTTTGTGGCTTCGCGTTTGAGTTCAATCTCACCAAGACGTCTGCTTCTGTCAGCCGACTGAATGCCCTTCTTAGCACGTTCATACTCATCTAAAATTTGATTTCGGCGTCTAGAATCCATCTGTAAAAACATTTTTCGTTTTTTTATTGTTAATGTTCCTTCCAGTATGCTAATGCGAGTTATTTTATTATTTTCAAAATTAAATGTATAATTATATTTTTATGTTTTAAGTTAATAAAAATCTTTCTGTCTTTAATATAATAACTAAAAATATTCACATCTCAACTCAGTATTGATTGAATTGGGAAAGTTTAAAAAAACGTTTTAAGCAGTACATGACAAACCGGTTTCTGATTTAACGCATTTTGAGAGTAATTTACGTTTGTTGAAAGGAATTCCATTCACATATCAAAAAACCATTCACTCAGTGTCGAATTAAGAGAGAACCTTTGATGACAGTTAAAACATTCTAGCACATAAAAGAAACTGGTTTTTCTAATTTAACTTTAAAGGAATTCATTCATTCATTCATTCATTCATTCATTCATTCATTTCAAATCTCTCTGATCATTATCATGAATATATTAAAAATTTACCACTCAAACCTAATTGAGTGGAAAATGCGTTTTATTATAACATTTTTCAAACATTCCATTAAGTGTTTATTAAGATTACTTCACAAGAATTAATAGTGACAAACGCGAAAATGATTTTTTTTACCTCTGATTCTTTTCTCTAATTGTCTCTAAACTCAATTTCCTTTCATTACATCAAAACAAAACACGAATGTCTATTTTTACAGATCATATTTTATAGTCGACTCTTTTTGAACGGATGCCTTTCATTTCACGCAACTCCTTTTTAAAACTGACGCTCATATTTTATAGTCTACTCTTTTGAACGAAAACCTCATTCAGTCACAACAATAAACATGTGTTAGTTTTACTTCAGGAAACGTGACAGTGGGTTTGCCGGTTCAGAAACACCTCTTTTCCGTGTACCGTACACGATTCGATTTCTGACGTAAAATCCGCAAATGGATTTCCGTGTACGCCTCCATAGAGTTTCAGTGTTAAAATCGTGTACGGACGCAGATGATTTAGAATCAGCAAGATGATGATTTAGAAACGGCAAAATGTTTTTTGCTCGCAATTTAACACTGAATCCTATGGGGAAACCCATTTGCCGATTCAAACACAAAACGGTACATGTACACATACGTAAAATTTCATGCGTTTTTTTCACTCTTGGATACAATCCAGTGATTTTGAATCGGCAAAGCCGATTCTAAAACACCCTAAAAAGCGTTAAAATCGTGTACCTGTACACGATTTTAACACTAAATCCTATGGAGGTGTACATCGATGTATGTGTACATGTACACGTACATCGTCATCTGTGTTTGAATCGGCCTCATACACCTACTCATTTAAGCCTAGATAAGCGCGCAGTTCATGACAGGACTTCTAGTTTTAACTGTAATTGTTGTCCCAGTTTGTTTTCAGCACACATCAATTTTTGTAGCCCACTAGTAGTCCCCGGTCTCGGAAATTAACTGTGTTGTGATACCATATACATCAAGAGTGCACAAGGGACTGAGATGTCATGCTGATAATCCTTTTGAATACCACCTAATGGTGACCCTTGGGATTTGCCCTGAATAATCGATCATTAAAAATTAATTTGAGTGTGTGCACTGTTGGTAGGGTAGTGGGGCCAGACCCCTGACATTCTCAAACTAGAAGGTGATTCTGTTCTAGAGTTTTACTTAGAGAAGTGGGGATATTAATGATAATACTGAAACCACAGTTTGATGGTTTGTTTTAAAAAAAAAAAAGAAACCCAAACAGGTCGCTGGTTTAGGAGCGAGCCCAGTATATTATCTGTAACAGTTATAAAAAAGGAAAAAATCCACCAATATGTGTTATTGAAAGCTGGGAGTCATCCATCAGCCTTTGAGAGAGAGTGGATGCTGTACATTGTTACAAAGAAATTGGGTGGGGATTGTTTAGGTAGTAATGTATTGACATTAATTAGTTCATTACTCAAATGAGGTATTATGTGTAGATGATGTTTGTACTTCAGTTTGTTGAAGTCACTTTTTGTGTTTCCCTTGTCGGGGGCGAAATCAATAATTTCAAATAGATTTGAAGTCATTGTAACCATCTGTTACATTCCTGGTATGTTTATTATGTTGAGAACAGAGCATCTAAGAAAACACTTCCTTACCACCTTCACAGTTTGATGCAAACTGTTTTCATTGGTCGAATGAAGATTGTTTGACATGGACTTCATAATAGAAGTTATCAGTCTGGGAGGAGTTTCAAGTAGTATTAATCTGTTTTCTATGATTGACATTTAGGGAATGACAGACTTTATAGAATACAGTGACTGTTTTTTTTACCAGTCATATATCGACTTCATCTTCGATAATTTGATATAATACCATTTCTTACGATATACCGGTACTTTTAAAACAATACTGGTATTCCTCTGGTATCATTTTCATACTGGTAATTACCGGTTTACCGGTATACCATGCAGTCCTATCCATGATTTGATATTTGTGTTTTACCAGGGGGGGGGGGGGGGGGGGGTGCAGACAGAGATCACCACAGTATCCCCACTTTTTTAAAAAAACCAATACCGATGTCATGGGGATACCGAAAAACTGATGTGAACCAATCATTGAATACCAAAACCATCCATATTTTTCATACATTTGCAAATAGTTATAAAACCTTGTCAAGGCTTGATAGCAGCTGAAGTCTTCATTTTTGATGAAAGAAGTGCCTGATTTTCTTTTCAGTTTTGTTAAGCCTTAAGGACCTGGGCAGTTGTCCTGAATTCTCACAAGACTACAACCTATACATGTCCAGTTGCTTTGCAGTGATTTCTAATCAAGTCTTGGCTGCCTGTTAAGGAAGCATTTCTATTTGGAAATAAAACCTAAGAAAATGCACAAAACTGCCATGTCTCCCAAGGAATTTTTGGAGGGCACCGTGAATTTTGCCCCCAATGTAAGGAACAGCAACTTTAGGAATGACATGGTGACTTTTTCGCCCACTCAGCTGACCCCTATGATGATCAGAGACAGAGTTATGGCTTCTAATTAGTCGATTTTAACAAATTTTTATTCATTAGTGCAATAACTTCCATAAATATTCATTGACTGGGCCAGTATCTACACATCAAGTTTGAAAACCAGTCTGGTCCGATGATTAGGTGTGAAGTTGCAGCTCGTAATTAGTCGATTTCAACAAATTTTCCATTCATTATTGCGATAACTTGAAAAAATATTTATTGATTGAGCCCATTATCAATATTTGAGTTCACCTGAAGAATCTATGGTCAAGCTTAAAAATCAGCCCTTTCTGATAATTAGGTGTAGAGTTTCAACTCCTAATTTGTTTTCAGTGAATTTCTCTTTCGTTAGAGCAATAAACAAGACATGACTAGAAATCACCGCCCAGGTGTTTTGTCTATTGTCAATATGACCTCCCAATGATGGCATATTAAAGGCACACGCTTTGAGATCGCAAAAGCCTGAAATAGTACTTTAAAGATTATGGTGTGTTTGGAACAATTTATTTATTTATTTATTGGGGTTTAATGGCACTTTTGACAGCCAGGGTCACCTCATGTTGGAATTGGAACAGGCTATAAAATCACTGTAGATATGATTTGTGTTGGCAAATTTGCTAAAAGAGTGCCAGTGGTGAGGTCATTTGCAGTGGCATTTGTGGTGCTGTGGTAGAATGATACAAGAACAACTGATTCTGTATTTTCCTGGTGTGAATTCCTTTCTGCAGGGTTTCCGCTAGGGGAAAATTTGTGGGTCCGGTAGTTTAAAGAAAGTGAAACTCAGACGCCAAGGACGTCTTTCGGCATGTGCGTATAGAGGGGGGGGGGGGGGGGGGGGGAGGTTTCTTGAGAAATTTTGATTTTTAGGTGCTCTCTGGTGGCCTCTGGGGGGCATTCTGATTGCTAAAATGCTGAATAATTGAAGTGGAAAATATGTATTTTTTCCTCCTACAATTCTCTAATCTCTAAATTCCCACAGGACACAATACTACATTTGGTCGGAGGTTTCATAAAAATACTAACCCAAATCAACACAAAATCCACAAATCCTGATTCCTGACAGTGACTGCGACACTTGACCTCAATTTTTTTTATACAACCCAATATTCGAAAAGAACCATGATGTGGACGTGTGACGTCATGCACGTGCAATTACATCATTTATCGCTCAAAATAAAAGCCAGTGATTTTGGACCAAACACGACAATTTGAGTCCGAAATTTTATAGGCGACGTTTAGGATTTGAACTTTGTTTCCCCCTCTCGTCTGGGAGTTATAAAGTATCAGGTTGTCGCCAGTACTAGTAGGCATAGTATACAACATAATTATGCCTATATTACATGGAAACAAAGGATCCTGAGTGTCGTTACCATACAGCATTGTACTCGACATTTTAACCACCAGCTTTTCTGACTGATCATAGTATGATCGGCAGGGGGAATGGGTCCGGACGACGGACCCGCAGCCGGTCTAGCGGAAACCCTGCTTTCTGATACTATGAGCAAATCTCTATCTAGTTTGATACTGAATACTGAACCAATACCACGGGTTAACCCACTAAAGATACCTAAACCGATACTGAACTCAAAATTCCAATACCGTCCATCTCTAATTTTTTTTTGTGGACAGAGGGCATACAACCTTCCTCGAGTATAATTTTGTGCTGGATAGTGGTAAAAAAAACTCTTGAAATCTCAGTGTTGAAAATCCATTGGCTAAGTACTGTCAAGGGCAAGCTTCAGGACTCTTGATTCATTTGGATATTTTTTTCTTTTTCAGATGCAGACATAGCTGCTGAAAGTGACTTTAAACACCACAAAAATGAATTTCCAGGTTCAGAGAGAATCTAATAGATTGTGAGCCAGTGAGGATGAATTCCTGAAAACGCAAATTAACACTGCCAGTGAGGCAGAAGATGTTTTAACCATTTTATCTTTGACGTCTGTGAGAATAAAAGACCACGATGTCTCAACCAGTACATTGGCCCCATATCATCAATCTTGGTAACAGCATTATAGGAGTTGCGATGCTTGCCCTTCCATTCTGTTACCAACAGGTGGGTCAGATATATTATTATCATATTGCATGTATGTTAAAACATACAGTACAGCTACCGTGGACTGGTCGTAATCCACGCACGTGCAGTGATGTCCACGCATGTGTTTACCAGATAGTAAAAAATCATCATCAGCAAAATTGTACCCGGTGCTTCATTAATAGATTTTTTATGATTATTCCTATACTTAATGTTCGGAGTCTAATATTATAACATCTGTGGACATATTGCCCACTCATGGAAAGTGACCAGTCCAAGGTATGTGGGCGTACTGTTTTTAGTAACATCTCCTGTGGGTCTTCAGATTAGTTACAGCTCCGAAATAGTCAATTTTAATAAATTTTTAGTTCAGTAGAGCAATAACTGGAAAAAATAAGTATTGTCTGAGCTAATATTCCGTATTTGAGTTTTCCCGAGAATTTACAGGTCAAGGTTGAAAACCAGCCTTCTCTGATAAATTAGGTGAGGAGTTACAACTCCTAATTAGTAATTTTTAACGGATTTTTAACTCGTTCGAGTGATAGCCAGCCTGGTCTGATGATTAGAAATGGAGTTACAGCCCCTAATTAGTCGATTTTATTTTATTTTTTTTGCCGACTTACTTACCGTCAACTTTAATTTTAACTTTTTTCGTTACATGCTGATTTTAGTAGGTACCTTGTCGTGGGCACCTACTAGTA